>JBBPNN010001361.1:0-10095 GCA_038090935.1 Hortiboletus campestris
GATTATCAACTAGGACAGACTCCTGTTCTGTTCTGTCTTCTCTGTTCCTCCTCGCTCCGAAATACAGGACATGAACGACAGCAAGGGCGCAGCACATAAGCTGAAGCCAAAGTCCTATCCGCTTGCATGAACTCCGGAGTTCCGGAGTTCCACCAGGAGTTGATCAGTCTCTAACACCTTTAAAGGGCAGCCCTTCCATGTGTATGTCGCCCAAGGCTGTGCAAGCCTTGCCAGTTTGATCTGAGGGGAAGAAAACCTGTGCAAAGTCATCCGAAAATTTCTCCATGGTCTTTTCTGTTGCTGATACGTCAGGGTTCAGCATCTTCTTCAACCAACCCTCAGAAAAGATAGCACCGCGTCCCCTACTCATCTTATTGCAAAGGGTGAGTATCTTCATCTTGTCAGTGCTGAATCGTGGAGACATCTGAAAGTATGCCTCCATGGTGAGGGCCCGTCGTTGAGCGTCCTCATCCCAGCCAGAGAAGTCGTCTGGCAGACCAGCCTTAAGCTCGGTCCCATTGGCTTGTTCGTTGGCCATGTCGTTGTCGTTGTCGTCGGAGTGGTAAGATTCTGAGTCGGAGGATTCAGAAGGGGGAGAAGGCGGTGGAGGTGCAGGATCACGAGCGGGAGAATTCAAAGGAGGAAACTGATGGATGGAAGGTGGGTGGGAAGGAGGAAGAGCTGGCGCATGAGTTAATGGTGAGTTGAAGGGGGACAGCGAAGTCAAGGGGCCAGGTATACGCCTTCCTGAACTCATATAAGTAGGACGAAGAGTTGATTCTCTATGAACTGGAGAGAGCTGCGGTGGAGCAGGAGCTGATCTGATTCTAGAGGAGTCCTTGTCTTCTTTGTCTTGTTCAGATGATCGGAGGAGATGTTCAAGGTTGATCCTGTGCGTGGTGGGGATGGTCTCATCCTTCTACCAAGTGGTAGGGACAGAAAAGCAGTTAGTTCTTTTGTTACGCCAAGTGTAGAACCTAGCTTTATCAGCAAGAGTCACATGACAAACAACAGATAAAGTTGGAAGTGTTGTTGAGCTTATGGTCCGTGTTACCCACAAAGCGAATCGAAGAGTCTATGACACTTGGTAGGTGTAGAGACTATGAGAAGGGTCTCGACAAGTAACTTGCAAGTTACCAGCGGATTGGGCTAGATACTACACTTGTATTGTGTAGAACTAACTGAGGAAAAGTACAAGTACACTGGGCGTTTATATACTATGAGCGGACCCTGAATCAGAAGTCCTAAAGGGGAAACGGAACAGCGGAATGCTGTTCTAAAAGGGGATACATCCATAAGGAGACTAGGGTCAAGGGGAGGAATGGAAGGAAACGGAAGCAGAATAAAGGAAGACATACTGTGGACTGCGGAAAGGATCAAAGAAGAGAAGCAAAGAATCAGGAGTTTCAGTTGGAAAAGAAGAGCAGAAGAAGAATGGAACTCCGTCTAAGGATCAAAAGAATCAGAAGGAAGATCGAAGAAATGGAGGAAATCGGAAGAGGAGTCAGCAGGTTCCCACACAGAGATCTACAAAGTGAACTCGTGTTCCTTGGCTTTGGACATCCAGGGGATTTCTGTAACAGATTTTGGAAGATCTCACCATTCCGTGGGAAGATAAGATTGTGGCAATCTTAAATGAATTCAATGACAAGGTGGCAGAGCTAGGACAAGTTCAGAACCAGCTGAATATGGTTCATGAAGAGAACAATCATCTTGCTGCACAAGTACAAGTGCTAGGCTGCAGGACTAGCAGGAGCAGCTCCAGCACCAACTCTGGGAGTCTTGTAAAGGATTGAAGTGTTTGCAGATGCAGGAGAATACAATGGCTCTAAAGCCAAATTCAAAGAATGGTGGGTGAAAATGAATGCATGGCTGGAAATGAATGCAATGACTGTTTCAGCCAGAAGTTATGAGGCAGTGGTGGCTGTCCTCTCATGCCTTAAAGGAGCAAAGGCAGGGCAACTCGCCCAAACATAATTAGTACAAGGAAGAGCCTATACATGGGCCACCCTGATCAATGAGGTTGAGGGTCTATTTTGAAGCACAAACCAACAAGACTGGGCATGTGACCAGTTGCACCAACTTTATTAGAAGGAGACATCCACCAATGACTTCATTGTCAAGTGGGAAAGTCTGTGCCAACAAGCCAAGATCGATACTACTCATGCTATTGAGCTTTTGGAGAAAAATGTCAAAAGCTCCATCATCACTCAGATTTTCAGAGAAAAGAAGTAGAAGGACATGGCCACCACTTACTTAAGGGAAATATGTGAGACCAGTATGGCACAAGAAGCTCTTGATTTCATTTGAGGCAGAACAAGCCAGTGTGGCTTAAATTACCAGAATAAGAAAGACCTCAATGCCATGAACATTGGGGCAGCAAGATCATCCATATGTTACAACTGCAGCAAGAAAGGGCATTTTACCAAGAATTGCCCAAAATCCATTAATATATGCCCCTCCTGCAAATGGCTAGGAAGTAAGCACAAGAAGGGCTGCAGCAGATGTGGCCATAATTTATGTGAAGTGCATACATTCTGGGATGATGGTAAAAGCACCACAAGCAATGATGACAGAGAGGTCTGCAAGGCCTCAAAAGACAAGAAAGAAAAGAGAAAGGACTTTCAACCATCCATCAAAAATATGACCTATAATGAGGCTCTCATGTGGTTTAAGACCAATGAATCACTCAAGTTGAGAAAAGCCTGAGCCCAAGGAACTTATCTGGGTGTTCCAAGGGTTTTACAAATAAGTATTGTCCCCCTTTCAGTTGAGGAGTCACAAGACGACTTGGCTGAATCCATTTACAGTACTCTTACATGTCAGAGGAGCCTCCTAGTGAGCTTGCCAAGAATGTTAAACCTGGGCTTAATTCCTCCTCCAAAAAAGAAAAGAAAAATATGCAAACCCCATCCCTTAGTCACTTTTCTGAAAATTTCCAGAAGAAGTATTTGTATGAAATATCAACCTCACTCAGGAAATTATGTTATCTATCAAAGTCACTCCCTTATCTCAACAAAAGTCACTTACAAAAGTGGATGCATTGCTTGACAGCAGTGCCAATGTGATCTTTATAGACAAATCTTGGGCAGAGAAAGCCAAACTCCCCCTTATCAAATTATGACATGCCATTTCTGTCTTCAATGTTGACAGAACCAAGAACTCAGCAGGCAACATCACACACACAGTGGATTTAATGATTGAGTACCGGGGTCACCATGAGAAAGTCATAGCAGAAGTCATAGACCTCAAAAAGAATGCTCTAATCCTCAAATTTGCTTGGCTCAAATGCCACAATCCTGAAATAGATTGGGTCAAGGGTACAGTAAATATGACATGATGCCCTAGGCATTGCCATGCCCTTCAGAAGAAGCCCATCTTCCTTCAGTTGATTGAGAAAGAGGAGGAAGATATCCAATATCCACACCCTAGAGAAAAAGCCAAAGGCAGAAGAAACAGCTGAGAATCTTGTTCCCCCTCAATATTATGATTATCTAAAGGTGTTCAGTAAATGAGAATCTGAAAGGATGCCAGTTAGGAAACTATGGAACCATGCTATCAATATAAAAGACACATTCCAACCCAAGAAGGAGCATATCATCCCTTTATTTCCATAGAAGCAGGAAGAAGTCACAGTGTTTCTAGATGATCAGCTGAAGAAAGGCTATATCCATCCCTTCAAATCTCCCCAAACATCCATCACTAGTATTCTTCATTCCTAAGAAAGATGGCAAGAAGAGAATGGTATAGGATTATTGCTATCTCAATGAGCACATTGTCAAGAATAATTATCCTCTACCACTCACATTCCAATTGGTGAATAAGCTCAAAGGAGCAAAGCTATTTATGAAGATGGATCTAAGATGGAGCTACAACAATGTCCATATCAAAGAAGATGATGAATAGAAGGCCACTTTCATCTGCTACAAGGGAGCATTCAAACCACTAGTCATGTACTTCAGGCTATGCAACTTGCTGGCTACATTCCAGGCTATGATGAATGAGATCTTTGCCAATATGGAAGACATGGTAGTGATCAACATCAATGACCTATTGATATTCATCAAGACATATGACCAAGATGAACATGATAGACTCATGCATGAAGTGTTGTGGAGGTTAGAAGAGAATGATCTTTTTGTTAAGCCAGAAAAGTGCTTCTTCTTAATGAAGGAAGTAGAATTCCTAGGCATGATGGTCAGTGAAGATGGAATAAAGATGGACAATTCTAAGGTGAAGGCTATCTTAGAATGGCCAGAGTCAAAGACAGTCAAAGGAGTCCGGAGTTTTCTTAGACTTGCCAATTTCTGTTATGCTAAGCGTAGAACCTAGCTTTATCGGCGAGAGTCATGTGACAAACAACAAGTTAAGTAGCAAGTCTTGAGCTTGTGGGCCATGTTAACCACAGAGCTAGTTGAAGAGTCTACAATGCTTGGTAGATGTAGAGACTAAAAGAAGGGTCTTGACAAGTAGATCGCAATCTACCAGCAGATTGGGCTAGATACTACACTTGTATTGTGTAGAACTAACTGGGGAAAAGTATAAGTACACTGGGCATTTATATACTATGAGCAGACCCTGAATAAGGAGTCCTAAAGGGGAAACAGAATAGTGGAACACCATTCTAGAAGAGGATACATCCATAAGAAGAATCAGGAAGAATTGGGTGAACTGCAGAATCAAAGGAAGATATACTATGGACTGTGGAAAGGGATCAAAGAAAAGAAGCAAAGGGATCAGGAGTTCCAGTTGAAAGAAAAGAGCAGAAGAAGAATGGAACTCCATCTAAGGATCAAAAGAATCAGAAGGAAGATCAAAGAAACGGAGGAAATCAGAAGAAGAGTCCTCAGGTTCCCATGGAGTAATTCATGAGTTGAACTCATATTTCTCAGCCTTGGACATCCAGAGGATTTCTGTAACAATTTCTACTGAAGGTTCATCAAGGACTACACTTAGTTCAAACATCCATTAAATGATCTATTAAAGAAGGACCAATTCTTTGAGTGGAAGGAATCACAACAGACGACATTTGACATGCTGAAACAACATTTCACCACTGCTCCTATCCTTGTGTTCCTGGATAACAATTGCCAATTTCAGCTAGAAACGGACACCTCAGACTATGCCACAGGGGCAGTACTCTCCATGTATAAGGAAGACAAGTGGCACCTAGTTGCCTTTTCCAGTCATAGCATGATGCCTCAGGAACACAATTATCCCATTGCCAACGAGAAGATGTTGAGCATCATTTATGCATTGGAAATATGAAGGCACTGTCTGGAAGGAGCTTGTTACCAATTTGAGATTTGGAACAATCATGCCAACTTACAATATTTTATGAAGTCTCGGGGTCTGAACAGATGCCAAGCTGCATGTAACGAACAGTATATTCTAAGCCCCTATGCTTTCAAACTTAGTTTTTTTTTTCTTTTATGATCTTATCTTTTTATCTTATCTCAACCTACCCTTCACCTGTGCAGCTCATCTCACTTCTCAGCTTTACCCATTCCCATTCCCACTGTCACAGATCTCCTTTCATTTCTGTTTCATCATATGTTTCACCTCTTCACAGAAGCAATTGATTATACTTCTCTTCCATTTTTTCATACATGCATCCTCATGTTTCACCTTTGTTTCCATTCCATGGCTGCACCATTCCCTTGATACACATTTCACAGATATGTTCCATCTCCACACCCTATGCCCTATTCCCCATTTATCCCTTGATTGTTAGATATAACAGTACTTAAGGCTCAATGCCAGTAGTGATTTGAAGTCTGGTCTGGTCTGGTTTTTTACCCCTAAAAAGTGCAACCAGACCAAGACTGGTCCTTATAATGTCCCTGGATCAGGCAACTTGCAACTGGACTGCTTGGGACCAGTTCAAAGCAGTCTAGTTGCCAGTTGCAATCAGTTGTAACCAGTCTTTTAAAAGACTGGTCTGTGTGCTGTTGTTGTGTGAAACTGGTGCTTAGTGGTGGTGTGGACGAATGTACTACATACCCTCAGCTATCAATAGCATCTCGGATCACATAAATCGGCTCATGCAATGCTAAGATATCACTGTTTTTGGATCACATGTTATTAAAACATAGCTAGAGAATGTATTTACTTGTAGTAGACCAGGGAAAAATCGTAAATATAAGGAAATTAGAGGAAGTGGGAGGAAATGGTAGTGACCTGCCTATATAGTTTGTGAAGCAACCAGTTTTAGACCAATTTTGCTATTTTCCTGATTTTAAAAAGACTAGATTGGTCAGTAATTAAATCTGGAGCAAGCGGTCCAGTCTGGTCCAGTTGCTGGTCTTTTTGCAGTCCTGCAAACGAACTTTAAAACACTAGATGCCAGTGCCAGAGAACCCTAGTCTAGTTCTCTTGGTGTTCCTCTTGAACTCCATAGAAGGACTCTTAAGCCTGATAAGCCTTTCTCTCTTATAGTTTAAATCACTAGTGCAACCTAAGGAACTCTGTTCTAGGGTTGTTTCAGCATGTTGGTGGCAATAACTATCCAGATTAATGGCTATTTAGATTCAATTATGTTTTCATATATATACAAGCCAAGCGCTACAAACACCAAAGCAGATGCACTCTCTAGAAGAGAAGATCACATGTAGGGCATTGAAGATGATAACAAGGGAATTACTATGATCCTGCAAGAGTGGATATGAACCATTCCAGTTGAAATCCACAATGAAGATGAACAAATCCTCATATTTATAAAAAAGAAGTTACATGTGCTTAAGGAGAGTGAAGTAAAAGAATTATGCAAGAAGCACAGTGTTTGCTGAATTGACCAAGAGTTAGGAAAAGTCTTTGTACCTGATGACAAAGCAATCCACTCATCTATTATGAAATCATGTCATGACTTGCCAGTGGCAGGTCATTCCAGTTATGAAAAGACCATTGAGCTTCTCAAAAGAAGCTACTGGTGGTCAAACATGACTATTTATGTCAAAGATTATAGATCATGATGTGATCAATGTGCCTGCATGAAAGGAAGCAATAAGGCCCTGGCTGACACCCTGCTCCCTTTGCCCTTGCCAGATGGCCCATGGCAGGATGTTGCTATTGTCAGAAGCATGCATTGACACAGCCATGTGGCTTACCTGCTGGTGGTGCTAACTTAAGGAAGGTAGTGGTATGGGATCAAGAGTGATTGTAACTCAGATGTGCTGAGTCCAAACTTATATACGCTACATGAAGCGCATGTGAACTAACTACTATAAGTGAACTACTACCACATCTACACAAGTTCATTCAACACTCCCCCTTGCTTAGCAAGTACTCTTTGCACAAGCAGAAGGTGGTAGTTTATATCGCAAGTTAGTTCCAGCTAACTGCATGGTTGAAGACCAGACCAATTTGAGACCTACACTGCTCAAATTTGACATATCCAAGGTTCTTGGTGAGCATATCAGCAGGATTGTCAGTCTCTTTGATATAGAAGATCTGTACTGTATGTGCTGGTCAGTAACAGCATTGCATACAAAATGGTAGCAAATTGGGATATGTTTGGTGTGACATTCTGTAATGGGGTTGTTAGCCATGAAAATGGAACCCTGGTTGTCACCACAAATGGGAATAGGTTTTAAGTCAAAATCAAGTTTCCCAAACATTTGTTTAATTCATATGACCTGGCGAGAACAATCGCTCAAGGCCATGTATTCAGCTTCTGTAGATGAGAGAGCTGTTGTCTTTTGGAGGTGTGAGTTCCATAAAAAGACACCATTTGCCAACTTAAGATAAAATCCCATTTGGGAGTGGCAAGATTCCAGGTCTGCTCCCCAATCTGAGTCAGTGCAGGTGGTGATACCACTTCCAGATGTTCCATCATACATAAGCAAATAATTGTGTGTTCCAATAAGATATCAGCAAATGTATAGAGCCTTATCTAAGTGCTCTTGTGATGGGTTGGCAGATTGTCATGCCATTTGTGTTACTGCATAAGCAATGTTAGGGCGAGTGCCAAGCATGAGGTATAACAGTGAGCTGGTGACTGTCTGGAATCACATTCAAAGTTCCTGGTTGACAGGGGCTGTGTTCTTTTCAGGTTGATAACCTTGAGGAAGGGATGTATGAGCAGGTCGTGCATTGATCATTCTGCACTGCTCAAGTACATTTCCCAAGGTATTTACACTGGTCAATATGTAACTGGCGGCTGTCTTGATGAATATTCATTCAGAGAAATTCTTTGATATCTTCAAGATTGCAGCATTCCCACCTTTTTATAAAGGCAGCCTTGACTTTCTCGACTAAGGCTTTTAAGAGGCCGCAAAAGAGGGCATCATTGACATAGATGATTGCAACAACTATGAGATTGCCTTCTTTGTAAATAAAGAGGCCAGCATCTATTCTAAGATGCTCAAAGCCTAATTTCTTCATAGACTCATTGAGCTCACTCCACCAAGCTAAGCCTGCTTGTTTAAGCCCATATAAGGTGTGGAGGAGTCAAAGGACTTTGCTTTTGAGATGAGGAGGCATGAAGCCTTCTGGAAATTCCATGTAGATTTTCTCATCTAATTTGCCATACAGATAGGCAGATTGCACATCAAGACCAGAGATGTGCCAGTTCTCTAAGGTGGCAAGGGTGAGCATACATCACACTGTCTCAAATCGCACTACTGGGCTGAAGATCTGATTGAAATCAAGACCTTCAATTTGTGAGAATCTTTTCACAACTAATTGGGCATGTTTACAGCCATTGGATTTTTCATCAAAAACCCATCAATTCTTTATGACCTTTTGGCCAGTGAGGCAGTCTGCAACTTCAAAGACTTTGCATTGTTTCAGCATGTCTAACTCTGTTTCACATGCTATGAACCATTGCTTTCACTCTGATTCAGGTAGGTGGAGTAAGTTACAGTAAGACCATTTGCAATAATTTGGCTTTTTAGACTCATTGCTGAGGGGAATCGCCTTTGCACATAGGTAAGAAACCAGCACATCTTCCTTTTCCCGGATTATGGGTTCAATGCTATCTTCCAAAGGAGTAGGGAATGGAGGCATAGCACTGGGAACTGGTGGTGTAGCTGGCATAGAAGGGGCAGATTGACTGGTAAGGGCTTTTCAATGCAATTCACATTCTATTGCTTTTATTTGTTGAACCAGATTTTGGCATTCTTCATAGATGTTGCCAGGCCATCTAGGGGGTTGTCTGATTCACTCAGAGTGTTGCGGCAAGGCAGGAGGGGCATCAAGTTGTGGTATCCTCCAAGAAGGGGTGCAATGTGAAACAACCTTGAAGCAAAGCTTAGGTTGCCAACAGTTACTTGGACTCAAGGGAGATGTAGAGGAGACTTGTCAAGTCAAAAGAGTCCTTCTTATAATGCTTTAAGGGTAAGCACCAAGAGAACTAGACTGGAGTTCTCTGGCGCTGGCATCGAGCCTTAAGTACCTACTAGAGGTATGTACATGTTTGGAGCGTATCTAATGATCCGGGAGAGAATGGGGAAAAGGGCATAGGGTGGAAACGGAGATGAGAAACATAAGGCCAACACACGGTGTGGCAGAATGGAAGGGAAGCATGAACATGAGGGAAACATGTGTATGAAAGAATGGAAGAGAAGCGTGATCGAACGCTTCTGTGAAGAAGTGAAAGGAAAGAAGTGTGACAAGGGAGAAGACAAGAAATCTCGTGTGTGAAACGGAAGCAAGGATGAGTGATAGCACGAGAAAGGGGTGAAGAGTGAGAAGTGTCTGTGGTTTACGCAGAAAACGATAAGTCCACGAACATAGGGGTAAAGATAGGGGTTGAGAATATACCGATCGTAACACAATGAGGGGATGGAGTGCATTTGCAGTCAACAGGTGGTGGTGAAGGGAATCACTCAGAAGGACTTCAATTAGAGGGGCCGGAGCATTTCCTCAATGATCCTGGTAGATTGTCATCACTCTCAAGATCTGAAGATGAAGGCATGTGTTGTTGGCATCAGGGATGCCCTCATTCCTCAGGATGGTCATGGAGAAAATGTTGAGAATTCTGGTATTTCATATTCAGATATTCTATTTCTGATACCAGATTCTAGAGCGGTCTATGACCTCATCTTTACGCTATCCATATTACTCACCATTATTAGATAAGTTTCTCTTATCTTT
>JBBPNN010001362.1:0-10090 GCA_038090935.1 Hortiboletus campestris
TTCTGGTATTTCATATTTTAATATTCATTCCTGATACCAGATTCTAGAATGGTCTATGACCTTATCTTTTATGCTATCCATATTACTCACCATTATTAGATAAGCTATTCTTATCTTAGGTCTAGACTATGACATCATTGTGTTATAAGATGTAATACATGTTTCACTTTACATTTCACATTCTCTTATATGTTTCATCACTGAATAGTATATAAGACATGGCCTTAAGCCTGTCTCAATAACAATTCTTTGAATTGTCCTTTGCTCCCTTCCCTCACTCAGAACTCCTGAGAACATTAAACTGTTCCAATTATTGTTCTGATACTCTGAAGACTTTGTTACCAACCATCAACCTATTAGTGCGTATCTTTCTTGCCCCTACATAATCGGGTTATTCTGATACACAATCACTCTTGATCCCATACTGCTACCTTCCCTCAGTTAGCACCATCAGCAGGTAAGCTGTGTGGCTGCATCAATGCATACTTCTGACATCATGCCTGTTGGGATGGGAGAGTGCTGAAAATGGTGCATGTTGTGTGCATGCCAGTGAAGTGTGGGCATCATGTCTGTTGGGGTGTGAGGACACTGGGCACACATTGATGTGTTGTGCTGGATCTCATGCGCATTGGGATGGAAAGGTGCTGGATGTAGTGCATGTTGCATGCATCTTAGTGAGGTGTGGGGCATTGTGTCCATTGGGATGTGAGGGCACTGGGCACATGTTGTGTGCATTTGAGCTGGATGTGGTGGGTGGCAATGGGCAGGGTTGGTGCAGTGTTTATCAGCAAATTATCCCTCCCTTGGCCAGTGCTGGCCAGTACTGGCCAACAATTCCATCTGGCCAGCTACTCCAACAAGGTACCTAATTGGTAGCAATTCTCTAGTGTGCCCTAGGGTGTCCTAGTAGTCATCCAGGTTGGGAAAGATCAATTAACTTTGGTTATAAGAACCATTACATGCCCAACTACAGAATCAAACAGTACCACACAGTCTGCCACAGATCACAACAATGACATTCTAAATTGAAAGGAAGGGGAACATAATGTGATAAGAAATTACAAGAATGCCAAAGCTAATCAAGATCCACATCAAATCCTGTCATCATTCTTACCTCACTGCTATTCCTGCAGAAAAAAAAAACATCAGCCTTTGCAGATGTAGATATCAAATGCCTACCTTTCAATTTTGGCCCAGTGAACACAAAGAGCTTTTGTCTTGGCGCAGTGGACAGGTGACATATCATATTTGACCATGAGCCTCATGATATCAACATAGACGTTGGCATACATGTCTTGCTTGAATGTCACTTCCTTGCCCTCTGTAGAAACTTTGTTGAGAACAAGCTTAATCTGATACAGGTATCAGTACATTGGCATGGTGAGCAACATAACTATAAATGGATGAATACCACAGTGGCAGCAAGTGCGACGGCAGCATGCTGGACTTCATTGGCAAAAACCTCAGGGAAAAGATTACCAACAGCATTGGAACCTGTATAAAAAAACTCAACAATAAGTCCACTGAGTGTAGGGTATGCAAGGTTTTTAGTATGGCCCTAGCAAGAATGTCAGCTCAGTAACTTTCAGAAGTACAATTTACCTCCTTGTCCTGGCCATCTTTCAAAAATGCATCACATTCCAGTAGTGTCTTTGTGATGTCCACATTGACAGTACAATGGTTTTGATAATCCCATTGATAATGCTCACGAATGGAGTTTTGTGCCCTCTTTTTGAGAGCTGATTGCCAGTTGCCTATATCTTCCCATAGCTGATCCAAAATTAGTAGAAGTAGTCGGGGATGGCATGTAGACGTATGAGCTTAGTGATGCCACTCACATACTGGAGCCACCACCATTGAGGAGAAATGGTCAATTTCATAGAATCAAAAGGCATGGATATTGCTCATCCTCGGATATGACCAATTTGTGGCAGTGATGCTCAACAATGGCCTCATTCATGTACTCGTTGGCCTTCATATTGAACTGTGGGCACATCAGGAATGAGTTGATTGATGTGAGGTTGCAATGGAAAAGCTGTTTGGCACACTCAATAATGTCTCGCATGGCAGGAGGATAAAAGCTAAGTTGAGACAAATCCACATTGTTGGCATGCAAACCAGACATGATGGACCTAGAGGCAGACTGTGGCAGAGAGATGGCAGGGAGATTGATATCGCCAGGTGAGTGTGCAGTGTGAGAGCACTGTGAAATGGGAGCATCTACATCATTTACTATGGAGTTGGTGCAGCTAACATTGCATTGCAATGCCTGCTGGTTTTGGATGGTCAGCAAATGCATGTGTTTGCAATGAGGCACAATACATTCATAAACAACATTGAGTACATGTACGTACAATTTTGCACTAGTACTGGTACTTTGGGCTCAGTGACATTACAGTAGTCTATACAACAGTGAAAAAATCATGATATTGAAATGTACATTCTCATTGACTGAATGGTTTCAAGTCTGCCAACACCAAATTGGCACCAGAATATTTTTCCTTGAAACCCTGTTTGGGTATGGAACCAGTGCTATAGGCCATGTGGCGAGAACCAGAACCCTGAGGCTTGGGAACATCTAGTCAGGCACACTTCAAGAGACTGGAAGGCATGAGATCGTTGGAATTGCTCTCTCAATTGTGTCCCAGACACTGTTGCTAGAGACCTGGATCACTTTGAATAATGCCATGACCCAGGGAAGGTCTTTCAGTACCATGGGGGGAGCAGAGAGCAATACAGCTGTTGATAGTCCCCTAATGAGAGGTGTCCAACTTCAACTTGAGCAGCATGTCATCCCAATGTTCAGGGCCAAGTTTGGAGAGAGTTGTGACAATGTACTTGATAATGGCAGAAATTTCCCTCCTTGTCAGTGGCCAGAGGTAGGATGATCTCCACATGAAGGAGTTCAAGAAGGGGGATGACTGGTTCAAAAAACGGGTGTATATGCTGCACAATATGCAGGATCCACATCAAGTTTGATTGGATGGTGTTGTCTTGAGGATACTGGGCTCATAAGTGTTGAAGAACTTGTCATACTGTAGCATTTTGCTAGTTCTTGTTCCAACCTTTGCTTTGAGGGCCCATCGTAGAGCACAGATATCCTGACAAGAACATAAAAAAAGGACTCTAGATCATGGACAGTGTCATGTACATATGACCAGCTGTCCTGGGCCAGCCATAATGAGCTGCACTGACATCCATGACCATGTTCCCTAAATTGCAATATGCATTGGCTAGGTAAGTTTAATGAAAGCAGTCCAACAAACCGTCCAATATAGCAGGCATAAGTTGATAGTTTTGTGGGGTTGTTCTTTGGATTGTTGGTACCCATAAATAGCACAATGTCATCTTCTGCTGTGAGCTCCAATATGGGCACCAATGCTGGCAAATCATGAGAGTTGATCTTCTGAGCAAGGACACGATTGTCATACTGAATGGAGGGTTCAGAAGCATCAGCTTCAATTGGTGATGTTGAAGTTGCATTGGAGTGAGGAATATTAACATCTGATGAGGAATCAGAGGAAGTGGTTGCCAAAGGAGTGGCAATGGGAACTGCGTAGCCCCAGTCATCAAGGATACTCCACCATTTGAGGTTCCATATTTCCTCACATAAGCACTCACAGTCCTCATCAGGAAGATGCTCCATGTGTACACTGTGTGATCAGTTTGATTGTGAGCCTTGCCAAAAAAGATATTTGACAGGCTGATGTCATGGTGAAGGACGCTGGCCACCTCAAGTGCATTCTTGTGTGCTAGATCCTAATTAGTGATCATGTTCAACATAGGAGTGGAAGCTTACTCACTGACAGTGTAATTGAGGAATGCAATGAGGAGCTCTCTGATAGATGAAAACTTGAGCATAAGCTTTTCAACAGGCTAAGAGATGAGGTGAGATAGGGCCTGCAGCTGGAACAGGGAATTGGGAGGGAGGGCTAAGAGAAGAAAATGCATAGAGTGATTGACCATGGTATTTGAATGTGTGGGATGCTGGAGGGGGTCTTGACTTGCTGTTGTCATATCCCACAATATTACAAGTCCAACTCTGTCCTCCATCCTCACCTCCATACCAACTCCAGTACGATTTCCCCTTAGGTACAACCCCTGACTCTTGGACCTCTTTTCCTATCTCCATCTCATTATTCTGATTCAATCATATGACCTTTGTTCTGTAATAGCATTAGTCTCACTTCCTCTGACCTGTGTTTCGCTTAGGAGCACAGCTCCAGTAATACTTGCATTCTGACCTTTCTTACCAATCCCTTATACTCCATTACTAATCCTATGTTCCTTTGAAGTATATAAACTCTTAGAATTCTGCTTGTATTCTTTAGTTTGAATATTAACTTAGATTCAGCTCCTCTCTTGAGTCTTGAAGACTCTCCTCTGATTCTGACTCGACCTCACTGTCCAACAGTGTTAAGTCTTACCTCCGACCTCCAACCCTCCAAATCTGGGACTGACTCTGACAAGGGCGCAGTACATATGCTGAAGCCAAGGTCCCACATGCCTTGACTAACTCTGGAGTTCTGGAGTTTACTCAGAGTTGACCCGGTCTTAACAGAATATTCGAACTCACACTTGTCAAGAGCCTTCTAACATCATGGCCACTTGTACTACTCATTCACAGACTCGTGCCATAGGTGCCACCAATCCTCCCTTATCTCCTGGATACAACCCTCTCAACGTCTTCAGAAGTAGTCATTGAGGTCCTGACCTCGTAGACCAATTCCAGAGCATCTCCACTTGTTGTACCCCTGCTTCTGCCTCTCAAGTGCATCCCACCCAGCATTCTCCAACTCTGGGTGCACACATCATCGAACTCCCCAATGATGCAGAGAACTCATCACAAACCAGTCACTGCTTGAGAGAGTATTCCTCCTGTACTCTGCCTAACAACAATGGTCCTCCCAGAGGTCCGGATGACCCTGGAGATGATCCCTCCAACAGTGATTCCGATGATCTGGAAGGCAACCTATTCCCTGACCCCAACAATGATGACGACGAAGACGAGGATGAACAAGTTCCCTGTGACACCCTCATGCAGCTCACAAGCACTATCTGCAGCCTTGCTTGTTTCTCTCGTCGTCCCGCCTCCAACTCTACCCCACGCACCAAAGTCCAGGAGCAAGATCAGTTTGATGGGACAGATCTCCACAAACTCCGGGCCTTCCTGGTCCAGTGCAAATTAAACTTCCAAGATTGCCCTAAGGCTTTTGTCTCTGACCACACTAAAGTCACCTTCACACAGTCATACCTAAAGGGCATGGCCCTGGAGTGGTTCGAACTGAACTTACTCCAAATGGCAGATCTGACGCTCTGTCCTATCTGGATGAACGACTTCAAGGAGTTTATCTTGGAACTCCAGACAAACTTCGGTCCACATGATCCTGTCAGAGATGCAGAACACCAACTCAACCACCTTTCTATGAAGGATGGTCAATGAATCAACAAATATGTCATTGAATTCAATAGGATTGTTTCACAGGTCCAGGAATATGGAGAAGGTGCCCTCCAGCACCACTTCTACAATGGTCTCCTCGACCGCATCAAGGATGAGATCTCTCATGTGGAGAAGCCCCCCACCCTCTCCAATCTCCGCAACCTCACCCAGGCCATCGACACGTGCTATTGAGAGCACAAGTCCGATATGAGCCATCAAGCAAAGCCATCCACCAACCTGTCTTCCTTGAAGTCCTCCGACAAACCCCCTGCATCTTCTAGCTCCAGCAGCCATTACTCCAGCCCCAAGGACAGCAAGAAGTCCAAGGGCAAGGCTGCCAACACCTCCACACACTCTGTGCCCAAGCCCGACCTTTCCTCTAAGTTGGGAAAGGACGGCAGACTCACTATTGAGGAATGTAAGCACCACTTTGACCTCAAGTTGTGTATGTTCTGTGGTCATGCAGGGCACATGGCCAAAGACTGCCCAAAGTCTACATCTAAGGCAGCAAAAGGCTGTGCAGCAGTGACTACAACTCTGGAAGCTAAACCAGAGCTCTCCTTGGAGACAAAAAAATAAGCTGTGACCTCCGTGACCCCGCATGGTCTGGAGGTTGTGTTAAACCCACCTGTGCACTCAAGGAGATCCATCTCAATGTGTCCGCTCTTTTAGATCCCAGATCCCTCATGCCCTTTGTCAGCCTCATCTCTTACAATATTCCCTCTTTTTCCGCACTAGTAGACTCTGGATCCTCCAATTGTTTTATAGATACATCATTTGTCAATGATCATGGACTTTCAACCTACTCCATACCCTCACTCCAACTCTGACTCTTCGATGGAACAACCAACTCCACCATTACTCAAGCACTTGACCTCTCCATCTGTTTCAAAACTGATATCACTCTGATGAAATTCTACATCACTCCGCTGGATGGTACCTGTTTCCTTGTTTTAGGACATAACTGGCTTACCCACTACAATCCATTGATTGATTGGGTTTTGAGCAGTATCTCATTCTGTTCACCTGGACAGGACATGCCAGCACCACCGAGCTCCCCTCTGCAGCCTCCAGAGTTACCACCTCTGGCTGACCCCACCCCCAATCCACCATGTTTCTCCGACCGCAAGGCTCCACCCATCACGATTATCAGTGCACCTGTGTTTGCACTGGCCTGTCACCTTGAGGGCTCCATCCAATTCAGCCTGCAACTCCGCCCCCAGGAGAGCACTCTCCGCTCCACTTCTACCACTCCTGACAATGTTGATCTCTCTGGCATACCTCCAGAGTATCACAACTTCACCGATGTCTTTAGCAAGAGCAAGGCCTCTATCCTTGCTCCACATCACAAGCACGATCTGAAGATCAACCTGGAAGAAGGAGCTTTGCCTCCATTGGGCACTACCTACTCCCTGTCATCCTTTGAGCTTGGGTCCCTCCAGACGTTCCTCGATGAGCATCTTGTCATGGGCTTTATCCGCCCTTCCTCTTCTGCTCATGCTGCTCTGGTCCTCTTTGTCCACAAGAAGGATGGTTCACTCAATCTTTGCATTGACTTCCAAGAACTCAATAAGATCACGAAGAAAGACCACTACCTGCTCCCACGTACATATCTCCAACCTCCTAGATGCTCTGAGCTGTGTGAAGATCTACACCAAAATTGACCTCTGGCATGCCTACCATTTGGTCCGCATTGCAGAGAGAGACAAATGGAAAATGTCTTTCCATATGCACTATGGCTCGTATGAATGGCTCGTCATGCCATTCGGTCTAACCAATGCCCCTGCAGCCTTCCAGCAGTTTGTAAATACCATCTTCGCTGATCTTCTCAATGTTTGCATCATAGTCTATCTGAATGACATCCTCATCTACTCTGCAGACAAGGCTTCCCACAAGGAACATGTCCGGGAGGTCCTCCATCAACTCCGCAAACATGGACTTTACACCAAACCCAAGAAATGTGAATGGTCCACCTACTCTGCTGAATACCTCAGTTACCAGCTCTTGCCCTCTGGGCTCACTATGTCCCTGGAAAAGGTCCAGACAATTCAGGACTGGCCTGAGCCTCACAAGGTCAAGGACATTCAGTCCTTTTTGGGTTTCGCAAATTTCTACCGCCACTTCACAGACAATTACTCTGACATTGTCACTCCTTTGACACGTCTCACCCACAAAGGCACTCTGTGGAACTTCAGTGACTCCTGTCGCTCTGCCTTCTGCAAGCTTAAGGAGGCTTTCACCTCTGCTCCTATCTTGATCCATTGGGTTCCTGACACTCTGATGATTGTAGAGACCAATGCCTCCAACTACGCTATCACTGGCATCTTCTCCATCCATTGCCTGGATGAGGAAATTCGCCCTGTCACCTACTACTCGCGGACTTTGTCCACTCTGGAGCTCAATTACAATACCCACGACAAGGAGCTACTTGCCATTCATGAGTTCTTCTGGACTTGGTGTGTTACAGAAATCCCCTGGATGTCTGAGGCCAAGGAACATGAGTTCAACTCGTGAATCACTCCATGGGAACCCAAGGACTCTTCTTCTGATTTCCTCCATTTCTTCGATCTTTGTTCTGATTCTTTTGATCCTTAGATGGAGTTCTATTCTTCTTCTGCTTTTCTCTTCCAACCAGAACTCCTGATCCTTTGCTTCTCTTCTTTGATCCTTCCCACAGTCTGCAGTATGTTTTCCTTTGTTCCTTTCTGCAATTCCGTTTTCTCCCAATTCCTTTCATGGACATATCCCCTTCTAGAACGGCATCCGCTGTTCCGTTTCCCCATTAGGACTCCTTATTCAGGGTCCGCTCATAGTATATAAATGCCAGTGTAATTGTACTTTTCCTCAGTTAGTTCTATGCAATACAAGTGTAGTATCTAGTCCAATCCGTCGGTAGTTTGTGAACTACTTGTTGAGACCCTTCTCATAGTCTTTATGCCTACCAAGCGTTGTAGACTCTTTGATTCACTTAGTGGGTAATGCGGTCCACAAGCTCAACACTTCTGACTTTACCCGTCATTTGTCACATGACTCTTGCCAATAAAGCTAGGTTCTACACTTAGTGTAACAAAAGAACTAACTGCTTTTCTGTCCCTACCAATTAGTAGAAGGACGAGACCATCCACACCACCATGTGCAGGATCAACCTTGAACATCTCCTCCAAGGACAAGAAAGAGAAGAAGAAGACGCCGAACGTTCCTCTAGAACCAGATCTGCTCCTGCTCCACCAGAACTCTCTCCAGTTCATTGAGAATCGACTTTACGTCCTTCTCATCTGAGTTCAGGAAGGCGCATACCTGGCCCCTCGACTTCGCCATCCCCCTTCAACTCTCCACTAGCCTGTGCACTGGCTCTTCCTCCTTCCTGCCCACCTTCCATCCATTAGTTTCCTCCATCGAATTCTCCCATCTGTGATCCTGCACCACTGCCGCCTTCTCCCCCTTCCGAACCCTCCAATTCTGATTTTTACCACTCTGATAACAACAACAACAACATGGCTGACAACCATCGCACCAATGGGACTGAGCTAAAGGCTGGTCTGCCAGACGACTTCTCTGGCCAGGACGAGGATGGCCAACGATGGGTCCTCACAATGGAGGCATACTTTCAGATGTCTCCACGATTTAGCACTGACAAGATGAAGATACTTACTCTTTGTAACAAGATGAATAAAGGATGCGGTGCAATCTTTTCTGAGGGTTGGTTGAAGAAGATGCTGGACCCCAACATACCAGCAACAGAGAAGACCTTGGAGAAGTTTTCAGACAACTTCACGCAGGTATTCTTCCCCTCGGATCGAACCGGCAAGGCTCATGCCACCTTGACCGATATACACATGGAAGGGCTGCCCTTCAAAGGGGACTTTCATGGATTCTGCTCTGCTTTTGAGCTAGAAATGGGTTGGAGTGGAATAAAGAATGAGCTCATCTTGATCAACATGCTCAAAAAGGCAGTATCTGCGGATCTCGCCTTCTGAATGACCACAGTAGACAAGGAACCTCTCATAGCCAAGAAGTGGCTTGACAAAGCTGCTCAGTTTTATGATGTGGTTCAGCAATTGAAGAAACTTCACTCTGGAACTTCTCACTACATTCCTTCCGGAGGTACTCAGCACTCTTCCAATACCTCCTCCTCTCGTTGTGACCCCAACACCATGGATATCAATGTGATCCGACTTTCCCCTACCCAATGTGCTGAGCACATCTGTAACAACAAGTGTGTTGTTTGCCATAAGGTCGGATGTCGCTCCTCCAAGCATTCCCACTCTGGAGGTACTTGAGGATTCTTGCCTCAACCTCCCACTCCTTCAGCTCCAAGAATTCGGGCCACCATGGTGTCTGCTCCTCCCTTGTCTCTCGAGGAGTACACCCAGTTGCTCAATATCTCGGACGCAGAGGCGGTGAACTCTCTCAAGATTATCTATGGGGAAGCATATGAAGATGGAACCCCAGTCAAGGCCACTGAAAGCGTGGCTAGACTTGTAGTTGATGATGAAGAACCCGTTGAGCCCCGTATTTTCTATAACGACAGGGCTAACAAGGGACCACAGGATTTTTGAGTGGAGGGAAAGCATCAGCATCTTTACCCTCTTTTACTATTGTGCCTGTATTTGTATCTGGAAAGAACTCACAATCAATCACAATCCCAGT
>JBBPNN010001363.1:0-10074 GCA_038090935.1 Hortiboletus campestris
TCAGTGTTTCATCACTGAACACTATAAAAGACATGGCCTTAAGCCTGTCTCAATAACGATTCTTACTTTCGTCCTTCGCTCCCTCCTCTCACTCAGTACCTCTGAGGCTAGCCATCCACTATCCTCATTCTCTGAGACGTCTCCAAGTGTTCCACACTAGAGACATATCTTTGTTACCAAACCTAGAACCTATCAGTGAGCATTTCCCACTGATATCATTACCCTTCTTGCCCCTGCGTAATCGGGTATTCCCGATATCACAGACCATGCAGCTGTCACAGTGGTTGGACATATTGCTGATGTTCAGTACCCTGAGGCGCTCGAGACAAGATAAGGAGTCTCAGGGCTTATTTTCCGTTCTCCACTCACGGCTGGTGATGCACTGCGTGCAAAAGGTGGCAGGGAGTGGTCTAAGGGCAACTGCAACGTCTGTTGCTCGGATACCTACCTTGGCGTTAGCGATAATTTCAAACCATACATATAGATCCATAAATTTCGTACTTGTGGGGGGTTGTCCCAAGTTCGAGTGTCAATCTGACGATGGCCGATTCGCGTTCTCTGTTGTTGCCTCAGTGCCCTCAGGCTGCACTGATGGGGAGGAAGTCTGACGAGCTCGCAACTAAAGTGGTTGTATAAATCACTCACCATGCGGTCGCCGGCCGCTAGGCGCCAGTGAAAACTGGTTGTGACCTGGTAGGGTCACATATGACTGGATTGGACCAGTAGGGCTGATAATATCTAATTCATAGCTCGAGATAATCTCCCTATATCGATGTGATGGGGCATATGTAGTCAGACGTGAGCGGACATGAGATCCATTCACCATTTCATATCCGGTCATATCTGATCAGCTTCACTTGATTTGACAGAATCTCACTACGCCGCGGCGGTGCCCCCAGGTATGCTCTATATATTGGTGCTCCGTTCTCGTCATACCCGATCATATTGCTCATTCTCAGTAAATAAAAAATACAATTTGTTGCTGGACAGACTCATCGAGGCTCTTCACAGCAACGTATGCACACAAGAACCCACCCGCAAACGCGTCCCTGGCCCCATTTGTATCCACGATCAACCCGTTCGCGATCGGGGGAGTCACCGCGTATACCTTGGCCAGGTTCTCCCTCTCGATGACGACCATCGATTTGGGGCCCTGAGTGGTCACCACGACGCGCGGACGCCCATTGGCCGTGCGGTACGCCATGATGCCCTTGGCTCTCTGCGCAATGTCAGTTGTGTCAGATTTAAGGGTGGATTTGGCATATTCCTGGGCTTCCGATTCGTTCCCGATGACAATGATGGCGTAAGTGAGGATTTTCTCCAGCTGGGCCATAAAGTATTGGGGGATGGACGGTGCAGAGAGGTTGAGAACCAAGGTCTGTGGGTGCGTGGGTGGGTCATCGGCAACGAAACGGCGAGAATCTGAGCGATCACGACGACGGAGGGGGACGAGGAACCATACTTTGTTGTTCTCCGACACGTGCTTGCTCAGTTCGAGTGCCAATCCGACACCATTCCTGAGGAAGAACCCTTCGACGGAAAACACCTTGGCACCCTGGACGAGTGGGGTAACCGTCGGCGACGAGAGATGCGACATCCTGAACATTTGAGCGGCACGCAACGTGGTTGGAAGCGTCATACATCCCTCCAACGGACCAGAGGTTGCCTTCGCAAAAGCTTTGGTGGCGTCGTTGATCTCAGACACCGCGTTGAGATCACATCGTGGGCATTGTGTACAGCGTGATCCGGTGATCGGGCGCTGTCGTCCTTCCGGTCAGTGCGGGAGTCAGTACTTCAGTCTCGAGGAACTCTGGGGGAAATTTGGATACCAAGACCATGAAGAGAACCAAGGCATTCGTGCGCAATGTAGCCTGAGGGTTGCTTGACTTGGCAGAGTTGAGAGAGGCGGTGAGTTTCTTTGAGGGTAGGTATGTCGAAGGGGTGTGCACAAGCAAGCAAAAAGTCGGCAATGACTAGAGAACGTCAAGCAGGTAACAGATGCACACAAGAGATAGCCTACCATTCAGCAAGTATTCTGGAGATTGATGGAGGGCTTTTTCCATCGTTGATAAGACCGAGGTGGAAAGATCATTGGGACCGATGGTAGTATGGATGAAGTCATAAAGTGCATTCTGCAGATGATGAGTTGGATGGCGCGTGCTCGTGAAGTGACGTACGGAAGTGTGTGGAGGGACTATCGTTTTGGACACGAGAACATGCATCGTATACAGGTTGGCAACACCCTCCTAAACCAGGTCGTCGAGCAAAGTGCGTGCAGAGGCAGATGGGCATGTCTTGGTTGGAAGTGATGGGTACAAGACAAAGCAGCGACGAGGGGGAAGACGGAAATCAGTGGTGTTGGTCGTGGAAAAAGGAGCCATCCTACATAAGCCAAGGCATGAGGCGACACAGGATGATCAATGGGCATTGAAACCGCCGCTGTTGACAGAGAAGGTCCTTGATAATTGATTTGACTCCATACCCATGCTCGTTAGCACATGTGGAGGCAATGGACAGGATCTTACATGGTCTTCTCTTCCGTCAATTTCTCGATCAGCTGTTCAATGGTGTACTCTTGTGTTGATGGGTTCTTGGCGCCGAAGCATTCATGTTATGTAAGCGATGAGAACGGGAAATACGATGAGATACAGTCCAAACCCTTGATCCTATTTAAACGCCCTCAGCAGCACCTCCGCAACTCGCTTCTTGCGACTCGGCGAGCTCAGTGACCTCGAGGAAGCGATTTCAAGGCACAGAAATGCTGTTAATCTCACCTCCAATGGTCGCTCCGAGAAACCCAGCCACTTGATCAACCTTGGCAGCTCCTTCCTCACTCGTTTGCAGTGTTTTGGCAAGCTGAGTGAACTCGAACAAACGATCTTGACACAGAGGGATGCTGTTGAGCTCACCTCTGACGGTCACCCTGACAAATCGGGCCGTCTGCACAACCTTGGCAACTCCTGCCTCATTCACTTTGGGAGATTGGAGAATTGGGCGACCTTGAGGAAGCTATTTGGATCTCAGCTGGGAATCCATCTTATCCACCTTGTGGAAAGCCATTGTCAAGCCTGTCCTTGATGTCCTGGGTATTTTTGTATGTCATTCTGTATTGGTTGCATGTACAAGTCATTCGCTCATCCGCATCCCTGAGCAGACCCGCGGGGAGCTGTCACACATTTTTTGGTGCCCGACTGGGCCATTCATGTTTCTTCCCATCCACGCTGCTGGTCTTTATGGCACCCAGTATTCAGAACCAGGGCACAAAGTATTCGATTTTGTTGTTTCGTCATACACCCCCACTCTTAGCAGCCTTATGCCTCCCATTCGGGACACTGTCTCTAGCAGTGATTTACGTATGCTGGCTGTCCTCCAACCACCTTCAGATGGCCAATCACGACTTCCTGGTGTACACACCGAGCTGGACCACATCAGGACGGCCATCGGGAACTCTCCAGCATAAATCACCCTTCTAGAGTCTTCTGTTGGAACAGTTGAGGAAGTACTTGGCCAGATGAAAGACGCGGATTGGGTGTACTTTGCTTGCCATGGAGTCCAAGATAGATTCCGTTAACCCCAGCAACATCGGACTCTGTCTTGCGGATGAACGCCACTTGAAGCTGTTGGACATGATCTCATTGTCATGTCCTCATGGTGGGCTCGCCTTTCTCTCTGCATGTCAAACAGCAATGGGCGACAAGAAACTGTCCGACGAGGCTGTCCATATTGCTGCAGGAATGTTGTTTGCTGGTTATGGGGGAGTCGTTGCTATGATGTGGTCGATTAGCGATTGCATTGCACCGGGTGTGGCAAAGAACGTCTACGAGGAACTTTTCCGAGATGGTGCAATGCCGGATTATCGAGAGGCTGCACGAGCGCTGCACGATGCTGTTGGACGCCTGCAAGATAACAGCGCGTCATTCGTTGAGTGGGTTCCATTCATTCATGTTGGTCTATGAAAGTTTTGGTCATCATGCAATCATGATTTTTGACTGTTCCTATGTCATGTCATTGACACTGTAATGAATATATTGATACTGGCTTGCTCGATCTTGTGTGTACGTTGCACTGTATCATATCTCTTATTTTGCCGCAGCTTGATGTCTTGGAAGTTCGGTATAGCCCAAACATGGAGTGCCAACAAGTTGGTCCTGTCCTAGGACTAGTCCTGCAGTCTAGCAAATTCGGTCTGAGCTCAAGGGGCTGCGTTTACTCGTTCTCTGGAGTGAGATATTTCACAAGAAATCCTTTGAATTATAGACTCCTGACACTTTGCACGGCATCTGTTTCAGCTAGTACTCGTGTTCAACAACGCATCGCATATCGATGCCAGGCATTCCACCTTCATCGTGGCCAATCAGGATCAGTATAACAGTGCATAGTGCACAGCAGAAAGGCAATCGATCGATCAATACTGCTTTCTGTCAACGGAAATCGGATCCTCCAAGATTTCCATTCACATGAACAATCGCGATCCCTGTTTCATGACTCCTAGAACTGATCAGCAATCAAAGCACTCCAGAAGGCGAGCGTGCTGAGTGCTGCCCATGATTCAGCACAGCACATCCACTATGAGACTGCTCTACTGCGATCACACAAAAAACCCTCGTATTGATCTCATGTATCTCCTTCTCAGAGACAAACATAGATGGACGGAACTCACCCAATGAATGACACACTATTATCCCGAAGACGTCCGACAATACTGTGCACTGCCCACATGGCTCCCGATAATGTGCCGGTTCGGAAAAGCTCCTCGTGTACTGTCGCTGCGTATGGCACAACGTGTAGCAACCACACTTCTGCAGTGGTGTGGATGGCCTCGTCGGACAGTTCCTTGTCGCCCATCGCTGGATGATGTGCAGAGAGAAGGGCAAGCCCACTACCAGGACATGGCAATGAGATCACATCTGACAGTTTCATTGAAGTGGCGTTCATCTGCCACACAGAGTCCACTGTTACTGGAGTTATCGGAATCTTGGACTCCGTGGCAAGAAAAATGCACCCAACCTGTGTCCTTCATCAGACCAAATACTTCCCTGACCGTTTCAACAGAAGTGACAAGATCACATTCTGACAGTTTCATTGAAGTGGCGTTCATCCGCCACACAGAGTCCACTGTTACTGGAGCCATTGGAATCTTGGACTCCGTGGCAAGAAAAATGCACCCAATCTGCGTCATCCAACAAAATACTTTGACCTTTTCAACAGAAGACTCCAGAAGGGATGTTTGAGTTCTTGGTGACGACCACCCTGACTCTGTCCTGGATCCACACCCGGGAGCCGCGATTGCCATCTGAAGGTCACAGAAGAGCAGTGGCAGGCCCGTGGACATATGATTGGCAACAAATATGATTCCCATGGATCCTCAGAGATTTCACTTCTCCGCCTTCCTCATGACATCTGACCAAACAGGTTACCCTTCTAGGGTTGCTGGTCTGGGTCTTTGGAGGTTGCTTCACATGTGTGGATGAGACATATGAAGAATTCATGAATGTGTGAAGAGAAGAAAAGGGGAGGTTGGGGAAGCGCTTTCCGACCCGAAACAGAAGTTGAATGCCTGTCAGGTAAGATATGAGCCATGAGGGCAGGTGGGAACGCCTCGCAAAATGTGGTCAGCAGAGAGGCTTTTGCACGCAGGGCCCCAGGATGGGAAGAGCTGCAAGGTGAAGGACTGAGGCTGGGAGACTCTGGCATGATCATCGGGTGTGATGATTAAGTGGGAATTTTGACCTGGCAAGTGTGAATAAGGCCATAAGCAATCTTCTTTTTTCCTGGTGTAGCTCTCGAGGCAAAGAACAGCAAAACATGTGGCACCGCTTGTTGCTCACTCCGGGCTCAACGGTGTGCCGCTGTCCATTGTGAGGGGAATAAGGTTATGCTGGGTTTCAATTTCTTCACATCCACTTGGGATTTGCCTCTGGATGATGTCGGGCTCCCTCAGGGTACGTCACCATGTAATTTGGCACCAGAGCGCGCGCCCACTTGTGCCTTACGACCTGTACATTTGCCGGGTCTCACGTCCTTTCAGTTGGTCATCAGGCTCCCTGTCATTTATTGCACCTACCACCACTGTTACACTCTGGCCTGCTCCACCAGGGAGTTGACTGCGTTCAGCCCACCTACTACACTTTGCCCCACACCACTAGTCGCAGCCCCTACACTGTCGGGTTACACTGCTTACACACAATGTCTAGGGAGCAGTAAATACCCTCGGAATTCTAGTACGCTCTCCACGCCGTGCCCAGGAATGGGACGTGTGGGCAACCGGTGTCAACCAACACAACGTTCAGCAGTTCACAGTGCCATGGACTCCAACCAGGCTCTTGAACGTGAATGGAATTTTCTGGATCATTTATCAACCGTTTCACCTCAATTTAACAGTCCAGGCTCTCCGCACTTTGTGGGGTGCTGAATGCACCTGCATAGACTAACCAGATCTTGTATGGATGTGCCACAAGTGATGTCTGTTACTGCAAATGAAGATTCAGATCTCAGATCCAGATGCTTGATAGTGCAACATGCAGAAGTGATTGAGTGGTTGACAGAACGCATGATATAGTGAACAAAATACACATAGACTATAATTGCACCACAGCCACACAGTCAGAGACCAGATCACTTGAAGATGCTTATCTTGCTTGATCGCGAATGCACGGTGTCTGTACCAAAGATTCTGTTGCGCGATGCTCTGCTCTCCGAGTCTGCTCCGATAGTAAAGACAATAAAATCCTGGCATAGCACTACCATGTTCTAATGTGCAAGACAATTCCCGAAGTCTAGTGGTACGATCTGGATGGGTAGACGATAACTCTTCATAAGAACAGCGAGCCTGAAATGGTTTGCCATAGACAATCGAGCATCTGAGTGGTATATGCATGCAGGAGAGAATGACAGTGCAGAGCGCAAGTAGATGAAATCTGTGTTTATGACACAGAAATCAAAAAGTAGTGGGACCCGGGGAACGAGCAGCTTGCGAATATGATGAAATTGCTTGCTCAAGGTCACTGGGCTCACGGATACACTCAAAAGGAGCTCTGAAGGTCTACATCGTGATCACTTCCTTGAGGCTGCTTGGCTTGCCGATTCGCTGGAAATTATTGGACAAGGGGAGGCCAAGGATGTCCAGATAGGCAGGTTTATCGGAGTGACCATCAGCAGCAGCTCTTTGCCTCTAGATCACTTGCTCGGGGTCACTCAGCTCCACGAGGCGCTCAGAACGAGCTGTTTCCATTCCATTACCCAATGTGTGCCGGAATTCAAAGAACGTAGAGCCAAAGATAAATGGTGACCAAGAAACCAGACAGACTACAACCTCTGTTAGGGCTAACACAGGTGGAAGATGACAGTCTCACTGGATCAGCGCACCCAATTCGATGCCATCACCATCCATTGAGACGGGTTTATTTTCAGTTCTCCACTCGCAGCCACTGCGATGCACCACAGTGCAAAGGAGGGCAGGGAGTTGCCTGGGGGCAACTGCAACGTCTATTGCTCGAATACCTTGGCATTAGCAATCATTTCAGACCATATAGACAAATAATTTCGTACTCTCAAGGAATTGTCCCAAGTTTGAGCGTCACCGTATCTCTTGCAGCCGATTCGTGTTCTCTGTCTGTGTCGTTAGGCTTCCCCCTGATGGGGTGGAAGTCAGATGAGGCTGAAGCAGCTGTACAGTATAAACATGACCAATCTGCCAGTGTCAGAGAAAGCACGGGAATGTTCGAAATGACTCGCCATGTGGTCGCAGGTGGCTCCGCCGGATGTGCGTTGATCGGTGGTTGGTGCCAATGCCACATCCACGAGGATGAGTTGAGGCTGATGAGTATGGAGGCAGAAGCGCTGAGGGTCAGACTTGCTTGAGCTTGGCTAAGCACTGATTAGCTTACTGTATCTTTCATGTGACTTGTCCCTGTGAGAAAAAACATAAAAAGAACGTCTCCACCCATCTATCGATCCCACTGCCTCAACAGCGCACTGAAACCCACCGGAGACAGTGCCATTCGACTTGGAATACCACAGGGAACACATCCTGTGGTGACTGATCAAGCAAAAACGATGTTCTGGAATTTCCAAATTCTGGTGCCCCAGCATCGAGAATCTGGGTATGTGTTTTTGCTCCTGTCAACGATCTAGCACTCAGAAACACTCTGCAGACATGCCACAAGGTCACCAGACAAGTCCGGAGCTTCAATGGGCTATTGTTTGGCTGGTACATTTTCTAGACTACGAGCGGATTGCAATGTGCCTGAATCTGTCTGTTTGGACCATCAAACGTGTTCATACATACTTCCGTACCTTTGGAACTATCCCCAACCCAAGCAAGAGGTGTGGCCACAAACTTGGTGCAGGTGGTAGGCACCTTCGGGATGTCGATGTTGAGGTATGTGAATACAATCGTGTTGCACAATTCTTACCATTGTTTATTCAATGGATTCCTTTAGTTTATCCTAGGAACAATCAAGCAAACTCCCGATATATATCTTGACGAACTCCAGGAGATGCTTTCTATGTCGTGCAATGTCAACATTTCGCGTGCAACGATTTGGAGGACACTTCGTAGATCAGGCTTTACGATGAAGAAGGTAAGGGTTTCTGTTTCCTTGTATCTCAAATAATGGCTACTACTTATTTATACAGATGACATGTGTTGCTGTAGAACAATCTGCAGAAAAGTGACTGGAGTATGTGGCACGAATTGGTATGTATCAGGCAAGTCAACTTGTGTTTGTCGATGAAAGCTCTGTGGACCGCCAAACGACCTTCCGCGGTCGTGCTTGGTCAATTCAAGGCACCAAGGCACAGCATAAGGCATTCTTTGTCTGTGGTCAGTGGTGTGTATACAATACATTCTGTGCTCACCACTGATTTCTAATCGCCTTGCAGATTTTCAGTGCTCCCTGCCTTATCACTCAATGACAGCATTTTACATTGTGATATAGTTGAAGGATCATTTTGTACAGACACGTTCACTCAGTTTATCAAGCAATTACTCGATCACATGCAACCGTATCCTGCCGAAAACTCAGTCATTGTCATGGACAACTGTAGAATCCACAAGCACCCTGATATCCAGGAAATGATTGAGTCCAGGTCAGTTATTCGTTTGACTCTATGAACGCGAACTAATGGTTACACAGAGGAATGCAATGCGAGTTCCTTCCGCCTTACTCCCCAGACTTCAATCCGATCGAACTCGCCTTCTCTGCAATGAAATACCACCTTCACAGGAATGGTGACTATGTTCACATGGTAATGAAAGAGTTGTCGGACGAGGAGATTTATGTCACGTTGCTCAAAGCACTTTATGTTATCACACCACAGGATTTGTTTGGCTGGTTCACACATTGTGGGCTCATATGACATGTATCCATGTAACTCTACATTTGTCCTGTTGTACGGTCCACTCTGTTGGTTCGAAAAATCAATCCAAGCTTGCATTGGTTTGTACATGTAACCTCACTCGACACGAGGCATTTTGGCTAGAAAACTCAGCACACTGCCCTTTCTTGTTCCTTGAGCTTGATCACCCACCAGTTCAAGACCTCCATGTCTCCACGAAAGCGCAAAAGGACAATCTCCAAGTTAACACCTGTGGGAGACAATTCCCAACCCTTAGGTATGTTTGAGATCGTTGAATCTGATTGTCCTCTGTCAAATGACTATTCAGGTACTAAGAAGAAGACTTCGAGTGCATGTTCTTGGTGCCACTCACTCAAAGTTAAGTGCAAGGTCCTTCCTGGTGACACTGCCTGCTCCAAATGCCAGGCAAGTGGATTTGCTGAGTGTCCACCCCAGGAGCCACCCAAGTCGGGCACTGGGCCGCCAGGCAGACCATCTGGTCGTGGTCCCAGTGCTCCACCCAATAGCGTAGAACCAGCCGTTTCTAAAAGTCATCGGCCTACCAATCAGCATGCACCAGCAGCTACTGCACACCAACCTCAGCGCATTTAGAGTCAGAATCAACCTCCTCCATCCAGGAACATTGTGGATCCACTGGCAACCAAACGACAGCACACCCAAAGTGCTAGTCAGCAATCTTTGCGCGAGACTACAGATCCCTTCAAGCCTTTGGCC
>JBBPNN010001364.1:0-10053 GCA_038090935.1 Hortiboletus campestris
TGGGTTTGGTGATGTGTATAGGTGTTGGTACCGTGACGGTACGCCGAAGGAGGTTCGAGTTTGGCGTATGACCCATGGAACTTGCGATTTACCACTCCCCCAGGTTGCAGTAAAGGCATTCCGATTCGCATTCGCAATGGATCTACATCCAGACAATAGACCCACCAGGGTAACTCATTTCATCCACAACCAATATATGCGATCTAAACTGGCTTGCAGATGCTCCGTCGAGAACTCGGAATTTGGAGAAGACTCGATCACATCAATGTCGTTCCGTTCCTGGGCATTGCATACGGATTTGGAATGCATGGCGCAATGTCCTTGGTGTCATTATGGATGCCCAACGAATCCCTTCCCCATTTCTTAGCGAAGCATGACCATAATCTAGGTTTGCAACACCGACTCCGGTTTGTGCGTCCGCATCCCGTCGATCACATCCCGTCCTCTAACCCTGCGAGATAGCTGTTGGATATTGCCAATGGGCTACACTACTGTAGGTCGCTGTTATCATTACTAAGCCTGGAAAAAATAACACAGCACAGTGCATTCTTTTCCAGTCGTCCATGGTGACCTGAACAGTGTGCGTCCAAGTAGAAATCTTTAGCATGTTCCTTGTCTGACCAGAGGACAGAATAACGTGCTTCTCGATGCAGATTACACTGCGCGCTTAGCCGATTTCGGATACGCTTCCTTGGTGGGGAACATTCCCGAAGCATTGACCTATCTCCAAATATCCACCGCGCGGCCAGGAGCGTTGCGCTGGATCGCACCAGAGCAGGTTGATCTAGAAGAGACGCTCAACCCGACAACCGGGACCGATGTATACTCGTTTGGTTGTGTCGCTCTCCAGGGATGTTCGTTCATGGACTCAGATGCCAGGCCCTTGCTGATATCCTTGCAGGTTTTGTCTGGCAAGCAACCATGGTCGGAAGTCCGGGAAGACTCGGCCATCGTGTTACGCTTGGCGAAGGGACACAAGCCAGGTCGACCAGAGTCTCGAACGTTGGATGACTCGCACTGGAATTTAATTCAAGATTGCTGGTCAGAAATAGAGGAACGCCCTGCTGCGGAGGTGATAATTTCCACCCTTAAACAGTTCTTGAATCATTGCCCACAGTCCCCTCCCCTCCGTGATTTGCTCCCGGCGTGGTCAAGTCAGGCTGATCTTGGGGCCGAATCGTTGTTGTCCGTCAGCCACGCCCCCACAGATGGCTCAAGTACGCATGTCACCCAGGCTGCCAGCAACGAGGACAATCAGAAGAGGTATAGAGTGATGATTATCTCAGTCCATTCGCTCATGTTGACACCTCGGCATCTACACTTAACAGCATCGCATCGCTTTCTGATGTAATGAGCTTGAACCAACCCCACGAGAGCGAGAAACACCGGATGTCGCTGACAGGAAACCAACCGAGTACAACTGGAGCTAATGAGCAACGTCATCACAAGAGGCGGCGTGTGTAGGTGTGCATTTCACTTCATGTCTATTCGTTGGATGAGGGGGTACGATTCACGGACACATAGCTCTGGCCGACTTGTCATATTTGGGTCATTATTCATGTCTTGTGTGATGTATTTACTTCGCAGTGCTAGGTTCAATTCTATGGCACCTTACGTCAACATTCTCTCCAGTCCTGACATCCAGCCGAGTGAGCGATCATTCTTCCATTGACTACTCAGAGAGAAGGAATCATTGGAAAGGTACACTGTATCCACGAGCGCAAACTGGACAGGCATGGCACAGTCGTTTCTGTCAACGACGACATCTTGATCTGAGCTGACAGTGCATCGTCGTCTGGGTAGGGCACAGAATGCTGTACCACGAGTGCGCCCAGACCTGTCATCCTCTAACCAAGGTAGATGAAACGTATGTTATTTTCGAGAGTAGGGTATGATAGGCTCTCCCACTTCGTCAGTGACACTGTTCAAGACCTGGTGGTGTTTACATTTGTTCATACTAACTATCTGACTTCTCACCACTCATTGCGGCTCAACGAGGCCCCCAGTCGTGGAGGATGACCTTCCTGGTGGCCTGCCAGTCCAGCGACGGGCGTTTACTCCACGTTCCAAGTCCAAAATACGGGTTGGGGTCCTTCCAGCACCAATGATGGTGGATACTGGTCACCTGCGGCACCCGACGAACTCGATGCATCGACGCTGGAAGTAGAGGAGAGCGTCTGTGTCTGCAGGAAATACGTTCAGCGAGGTCTTTGAGGTAGGCCAGACTTTTATGTTGGCCATGAGTACAACCAGTCCACTTGATTCGTCCAGAAAGTCGAGATGTGCACCGTGCTTTGTGCAGGCAAAGACGCCTGGGGTGGACCACTTGGTAAAGACCATCATTACACGCTGTTACCGGTGTTTTTGGCACGCAAACGAAGCGATCCTGGCACCCCGGAGGACACACTCCTGATCGAATGTGTCCTCTCCGCTGCTGGGGCATACCATTCCATGACCTCCATCGCAGAGACTTTCCCAACTGGCGGTACCCTCTCCCATCCCAAGGTCCATGATCGCATCTGCCTCATTATTGACGGACCCTCTACTGCACTCACACATCATCTTGAGGTCGAACGGACCCTCACGTTTGGAGATCGTGCCCTCACCCTTGCCCAGTTTGCACACATCCTTGCCTTTGTCAGTCACACGACCAAGTTTGTTTGTGACGGTGGAGACTGTAGATTCTAGTCACACGCGTTTGCGTTTACGTGCATGGCTGCTTTGGCGCCAACCCTGCTGCCTCGAGATGCAAATGAGGTGGTGGGAAGGAGAATTGGATGTGGGGAAGAGATGATGAATGATTCAGTGTTTGAGTTGAGCGCAGAGGCGTTTTTGGGACCGGTACCGTGGCCGGTCAGTGACCCCGCGTTGATGCAAGTGGTGAGTATATGCTTGGTCGAAGTGATGTTCCGGAAGCTGATATCCTTTGCAGCTCAAGATGATCGTCATCTTGAAGGACGAGCCTAGGGGAAGGGCAAGGGCGAGACTTTGCCACTGAATGTGTTGTTGTCTTGATGTCTTCGTTTTCTGCCTTTCTTTTGGGTTCAAGGTATCGTTATGTGGGCTACCAGGACTAACGTATTTCAATATCAATTGTTTTCTACAACACTGGACGCCTGTTGTGTATCACTTAAAAGTTGAGCGGGAAATTGAGGCTGCTGACTTTCTCGCATGCCGCACCCATATCCATTGACTTCTAGGATGCAGGTCCTCCAAAACTAGTGCACGGAATGTGTCAACGCGTCGATGAGATGATGCAAGTGCTGTCTGCTCTTCAAATCCAAGTTACCGAGGCGTCGGTGCCCTGCCCGCTCCTATTTTACACCCACCTTCTTTGTGTGGGCCCGGCATGGAAATGATGGTCAACTCTTGCGCAGAGAGATCATTGAATGAATTAAAGAAGACCGCAAACGACATAAACGACATTGGGAATGACATTGGGTTCAAGAACAGCGTCCCCATGGTCATCAATGTCAATCCCATACCCTCGCGGCAGGGTCAGGACCGGGTTCGAGCTCAGAGTTTGTAGGCTATACTGCCTATGCACCTGCCAGCTTTCTCCCGCCGAGCGAAAGCGAAAATGCCGAGTTAGGGCTGGTTATTTAATTTAACAATGAGTGGGAGGCTGCGAGTTAGATGACGTGAAAGCACTGATAGAGGAGAGGGAGTTGTTCTACCCACAATTGAGGTGATGGGCGCAGTGGGAAGGACAGGGTCAAGGTGAAGGACATGGAGAGGGAAATGTCGAGAGGGTGGAGGAGTTGGCAGAGGGTGAGGGCGGAGAGGAGCCAATGGACCTGCCAGGCTGTCATGGACGGGTGATATTGTACGGGTCAGTCTTTGGACTGCGCTGAGAACCTGAAGACAACCACAGGGTTGTATTACCATCGTATGAATATGCGTCTACAAAGGTCGACAGCCGGGCTCCTCTGGTGATCGGAAAACCTTTGAAGAACGCGTACAAGCGCACCGAGGAATAATACGGCGAGTCGCAATTCGATCCCTGGGATCTCACCAAACAAAAATTATGATACCGTGTGGTTTTAAGTTGGTGGCGTCAATGGGAGGCTGCCTCATGTTCCTCCTTAGGTCTTTTCGCCACGCACCTTTGGCCGACTCAATACCCAGCCTGCAACCAATCGCCAAAGCACCATCATGTCAGGTGTCACACCACAACAGTTCGACAACGACAATGGTCCTCAACCATATATGGTAATCTTGGGGGAAGATGAGTATACCTGGTGTCTCGAGTATCTCCCTGACGGACGACGCGTTGCCAGTATTAGTGGCGATGACGACAAAGGAACTGTGAGGGTCTGGAATTTGGAGAGCGGGGAGCAAGAAGGGGCACCGATGGAGCACGAGGGCGACATGTTCGATCTTTCTGTGACCCGGGATGGCACAAAGATCATCATCAGCGACGAGTATGGGATCAAAGTCTGGGACGTCGAATCGCACAAACTCGTCAAGGAATGGTCTCACCCGGTCGAGTACCCCAAGATTGCCATCTCGCCGGACGATCGACTGATTGCGGTTGGTGAGGCGTGCGTGGTGGCTATTTACACCACGGAAGGGAGACACATCGATTCCGTCGAGATCGGCGATATCGTTTACTCCGTGTGTTTCTCTCCCGACGGAAGCAAACTCGCGTGTAGCACCTATGACGACATCCGCGTGCATGACGTTGACAGTGGCTGCAGGCTCATCCTCATTCCATCAGCCGATGGTTTCCTTGATGTCCTGTGGTCACGCGACGGCAGCAGGCTCTTCTCTGCCTCGGAGGACGGAATGATTCGCTGTTCGAACTCTGATACAGGACAACAAATCGGACATCTGTGGACGGGTCACACGAAGTCTGTATGCTCCCTCTCCCTCTCCCCAGATGGATCGATCCTTGCGAGCGCGTCCTTGGATAAAACTGTTCGTTTCTGGAATGCGACTACTGGTAATCCAATCGGACAACATCTACAACATGATAAACGAGTCGACGTTGTTCGTTTCTCTCCCTCCGGCGAATTCGTGGCATCCACAGGATTGAGTGGAAACATGATATATATATGGCGGGTGGTGGAACGCTTCGGACAGTGTCAAATATCCAACTTCAAGTATGTCTTTCCGGTAGCCTGTAGTACGACGATCTAATGTGATTTCTTCACTCAAATCAACTTTTGTTAGTGCGAATTTCCCCCCTCCACCAGATCTCACGCCCCATATCTTCAGAACCGATGATCATTATGTCGCTGGAGGAGGGTTTGGTGATGTGTATAGGTGTTGGTACCGTGACGGTACGCCGAAGGAGGTTCGAGTTTGGTGTATGACGCATACAGCGTGCTATTTACCTCTCTCCCAGGTTGCAGTAAAGGCATTCCGATTCGCGTTCGCAATGGATGGAGATGCAAATAATAGATCCATCAGGGTATCTCATCTCATCTACAACCAATAAATGCGATCTAAACTGCCTTGTAGATGCTCCGTCGAGAGCTCGGAATTTGGAGAAGACTTGATCACGTCAATGTCGTTCCGTTCCTCGGCATTGCATACGGATTTGGAATGCATGGCGCAATGTCGTTGGTGTCGTTATGGATGCCCAACGAATCCCTTCCCCTTTTCTTGGCGAAGCATGGCCATAATTTAGGTTTGCAACACCGACTCCAGTTTGTGCGTCCGCTGAACATCTACAACATCCATGTCCCCTGACACTGCCTGATAGATGCTGGATATTGCAAATGGGCTGCACTACTGTGGGTCGCCGTTATCGTCACTAAGCCTGGAAGAAATAACACACCACAGTGCATTCTTTTCCAGTCATCCATGGTGACCTGAACAGCGTGTGTCAAAGTAAACCTCTAGTGTGTTCTTTGTCTGACCAAAGGACAGAATAACGTGCTTCTTGATGCAGATTACACTGCGCGCTTAGCCGATTTCGGATACGCTTCCTTGGTGGGAAATATTCCCGAAGCATTGGCTTATCTCCAAATATCCACCACACGACCAGGAGCGTTGCGCTGGATCGCACCAGAGCAGGTTGATCTAGAAGAAACGCTTAATCAGACAACCGGGACCGATATATACTCATTTGGTTGTGTCGCTCTCCAGGGATGTTCGTTCACGGACTCAGATACCGGGCCTTGCTAATATCCCTGCAGGTTTTGTCTGGAAAACCACCTTGGTCGGAAGTCCGGGAAGACTCGGCCATCGTGTTGCGCTTGGCGAAGGGACACACGCCAGGTCGACCAGACTCTCGAACACTGAGTGATTTGCACTGGAATTTGATTCAAGATTGCTGGTCAGCAATAGAAGAACGCCCTACTGCGGAGGTGATAATACCCACCATTCAACAGTTCTTGAATCATTGCCCGCAGTCCCCTCCCCTCTTTGATTTGCTCCGGTCACGGTCAAGTGAGGCTGATCTTGTGGCCGAGTCGTCGTTGTCTCTCAGCCAAGCCCTCACAGATGGCTCAAGTACGCATGTCACCCAGGCTTCCAGTGACGAGGATGATCAGAACAGGTATAGAGTGGTCATTATCTCAGTCCATTCGATCGTGTTGACACCTCGGCATCTACGCTTACCAGCATCGCATCGCTTTCTGATGTAACGAGCTTGGACCGACCCCGCGAGAGCGAGAAACACCGGATGTCGCTGACAGGAAAGCGACCGAGTACAGCAGATGCGAGTGAGCAACGCCATCACAAGAGGTGGCATTTGTAGGCGTGTATTTCGCTCCATGTCTGTTCGTTGGATGAGGGTGTACGATTCACGGGCACATAGCTCTTCAAGTTGCCGACTCGACACATCTGGGTCATTATTTATTTCCTGTCTGGTGTATTTACTTCTCAGTACCGGGTTCGATTATAGGGCACCTCACGTCGACATTCTTCCAAGCCCTAACATTCAGCATAGTAAGCGATCAGTGATCACGCTTTGATTGACTACTGGGAGAAGGAATTGTTGGAAAAGTATAGCATACCCATGAGTACAAACTGGACAGGCGTGGCACAGTCAGCGACGCGACATTACGCACGATCTACCCCACTTTTCACCCATACGAGAGCGATGGAAATCTAATCGATGTAACATTATGTGTTGTTCATTAGTTGGCGTTTGTTCAAGAAGCGTCTTCTGGTGTTTACGTTGTTTATACCATAGTAACTACCCGACCATCACTCATTGGCTCAACGAGGCCGCCCCCAGTCGTGGAGGATGACCTTCCTGATGGCCTATCAGTACAGCGGCGGGGGTCTACTCCAAGTTCCATGTCAAAATGAACAAAAGACGGGTTGCCGTCCGTCGAGCACCAGTGATGGTGGACACTGGTCACCCGCGGCACTCGACGAGCTTGATGCATCGACACTGGAAGTAGAGGAGAGCGCCCGTGAGCGGGCGCTAGTCTGGATCTGCCGGTAACGCATGCAACGAGGTCTATCTGGTAGGCTAAACTTTCGTATTGGGCACGAGAGCGCCCACTCCGGATCCGAGTCGCCTTGTCATTCGAGTTCGTGGCTCTCCAGCTCTACGGACGGATGATGGGTAGCCTCGGATTGGCGGTGGAAATGTCCCGAACCCGGATCTCGTGTTGAATGCAAGGGCTTTACCCCACAGGTGCGATTGAATGTATTCTTGGGACTCGAAAGGGGCTATTTCGAGAATGCAAAAAGCCTCCCTCCTCTCCCTCCTTCGAATCTTTCACACTTACACTCCTCAGCTTCCCTCCCAGCCAGACGCAAACATCCGCAGGCTGCACACGATGACACTCTTCAAATCGTTATTTTCCTGTCTCTCGCTCAAGTCGACGCGTGTCGTCGCGACAAACATGTCTGTTGATACTTGATGCCAGAAATCGTACACCCAGTCCACTCGATTCGTCCAGAAAGTCGAGATGTGCACCCCGCTTTGCGCGGGCAAAGGTGCCTGGGGTACACCACTCGGTAAAGACCATCATCGCATGCTGTTATCAGTACTTTTGGCACGCAAACGCAGCGATCCCGGTGCCCCGGAGGACACGCTTGTGATCGGACGTGTGCTCTCCACTTGTGAGGCATACATTCTGTGACCTCCATCCCAGAGACTTTCCCAACCGGCTGTACCCTCTCCCATCCCGAGGTCCACGATCGCATCTGACTCGTTATTGACGGCCACACTACCGCACTCGCACACCATCTCGAGGTTGAACAAACGCTCACGTTCGGTGATCATGACCTCACTCTCGCCCATTTTGCGCACATCCTCGCCTTTGTTGGTGGCATGACCAGGTTCGTTTGTGATGGCGGAGACTGCAGATTCCAGTCACCAGCGTTCGCGTTTACCTGTTTGGCTGCGTTGGTGCCAACCCTGCCGCCTCGGAATGCAGGCGAGGGAAAGTCGGGTGTGGAAAGGAGATGGTGGATGATTCAATGATGTTTGAGTTGAGCGGAGAGGCATTTTTGGGACAAGTACGTTGGTTAGTGACCCCACGTCGATGCAGGCCTTGTTGAAGTGATGTGCTGGATGCTGATATTCTCTGCAATTCAAGATGATCGGAGTGTTGAAGCACGAGCCTGGGCGAAGGGCAAGGGCGAGGCTTTACCACTGAATGTATTGTTGCCTCGGTGCTTTGGTTTCCCGTTTTTCTTTAGGGTTCAAGGGTATCATTATGTGGGTTACCAGGACTGATGTATTTCAATGTCAATGGTTTTCTACAATAGTAGACCACTTGTTGTGTATCATTTAAAAACTGAGCGAGCAATTCAGGCCACTGACTCCTTCCCGTATTCATTTACTTCCCAGGTGCAGGTCCTCGAAGACTGGGGCGCGAAACAAGCCTTCATCAAGCATCAACGTGTCGATGAGATGAAGCAGGTGCTATCTTCTCGTCAAACCCAAGCCACTGGGGTTTGGTACCTTGCCTGCTCCTACTTTACAGCTACCTCCCTCGCGTGGATCCAGAACTTGAAACGATGTCCACCCCTCGTGAGGAGAGATCGTTAACTGAATCAAAGACCACGAAGGACACAAATGACAATGGGAACGGCAATGGGTTCAAGCGTAGCCTCAGGGGTTTTGTCCCAATGGTCATCAATCCCCACCCGCTCGCGGTCTGGTCAGAACTGGGTTCGAGCTCAGAGTGTGTAGGCTATACCGCCCATGCACTTGCCAGCTTTCTCCCGCTGAGCGAAAGCGAAATTGCCGAGTTGGGGTTGGATATCAATACCGAATTTGAGAATGAGTGAGAGGCTACGAATGATTGGAATGGGGATGATATGGAAGCACTAAAGGAGGAAAGGGGGTTGTGCTACCCACAATCGAGGCGACGTGTGCAGTGGGAAGGACAGGGGCAAGGGTGGGGAGAGGGGAATGCCGAGAGGGTGGAGGAGTTGGCAGAGGGTGAGGGTGGAGAGGAGCCGATGGACCGTCATAGGCGGGTGATATTGTACGTGTAGGCAATTGGTCGGTCTTTCGACTGCCTTGAAGATAACCACGGCGTCATGTCCGCAGTTGAAACGGAGGCATTTACCATCGTATGAAGTATGGGTCTACAAAGGTAGACAGACGGGTTCCTCTGGTGATCAGCAAGGCTTTGGAAGAATGCATACAAGCGCACCGAGGAGTAATGGGGTGAGTTGCGATTTGATTGACTTTGCGATCTCACCAAGAAAATTTTGGAGTGCTGTGCGGTTTTTTAGTGTCGTGACTCGTCAGCGCTTCAGCGTTGGGCGCTTTGAACGGGCGTTCACGTTGCATCGCCTCACCTGGCTCGTGGTATATAAGCTGTGGAGATTCAATGTATTTAGTGTTTTCCCTCCTTTGGTCTTTTCACCACGCACCTTTGGCCGACTCGATACCCAACTTGCAACCAATCACCAAAGCACCATCATGTCAAGCATCATACCACAACGCTCCGACAACGATGGTCCTCGCCCATATCTGGTAATCTCGGGTGGAAATAAAGATGTCTGGTGGCTCGAGTATTTCCCTGACGGACGACGCGTTGTTACTGGCTCTTTGGACGGAACTGTGCGGGTCTGGAATTTGGAAAGCGGGAAGCAAGAAGGGGCACCGATAGAGCACGAGAGCGG
>JBBPNN010001365.1:0-10049 GCA_038090935.1 Hortiboletus campestris
TGCACAGAACGAGAGTCCTTCCAGATCACCCATCTACGCTCCTTGTAAGGTGAAGATCAGCCGACATGTAGCACCACCTGGACCTACGTGCGAATCATGAGATTTGTTGAGGCAGCTCCTACAGCAATGTCAGATGCAATCTAAGATTAAACAACTTTTCAACGAAATGGATCTAATTTGCAAGCAGAGCAGAGTGCCTCACCGCCATCACGGTAATTGCAGCTGATCAGATGGATGAGCTGCGTACAGCGACAGTGATACGATCAAGAACTGACATTGACAATTGAAACCTTTCCACTCTTGGCTCAGCTCGGTAGCGCTGATGGGCCACGTGAAGATGAATGAGTTATCCGCCGCCTAATCGTTGCTCTGACACTCACAGCAAAATGAGGCAAATCAGAAGAGATATCCTTCCAAGCAGGTATGGGACCTCCGGGCGGGAGTCAGGGATGACAATGAAATAATGAAGGCACGACTGCTTACAAGTGGCCAACGGAAGGGTAGACGCCCACGAATCACGGCGTATTCCACACGGAGGGTCAGAAAATATTCCCACCTAGACAATGGTTCTGTCAAGCACGACTTCCTACCACGAACGAAAAACATACGTATAAATGCCCAAAAGGAAATATGACATATACACAAAGGCAACGGCAAGTTGAGCTTCTACCGCTGGGTCTTGCCACCAGTGAACCATCGTTCAAACAGCTAGTAGCCACCGCGAAGTTCGCTCGAGTAGCTTGGGAAATGAGGCTAAGAGGGGGGAATTCAAATTGGCGGGATGTATTCACTATGCCTTGTTTTGTGTTCGTCACTACAAGCATAATTTCTATCACGAGAAACCCCGTGAAACCCACATACGTACTTCGTGCGTTCCAATCGCGTCCTTCTCTTTGTTCGACTGACAGTTGCAGTTACGGGTCAGAGCGTTTCAGTTAAGGGTCAGAACGTTTCAGTTGACCAGACTGGATTGAACCTGTCAGTCAAGGGTCAGGCTAGCGATACGGCCATCAATAAAATGTCGGTCAATGACCAATGCACGCTGCTTCGATAAGCCGATCGTCGGATTCAAACCCAAACAGAGTTGAAAGTTCTCATGCTCTGTGCGCAGAAATATTGCTCCTATGAAGCTTCAAGTTGAGCGACGACCATCCTAGAGCAATTGAATGGCCAGGGTCATAGCACTCAGAAAACCATGCAATGCGTGTGCGAACGATGACGAGCATTCTTCCATCAAGCTCTTTTTCAATCGCCCCAAAGTTGCTCAGTAAGCTCTGGTTCCCTGTGCTGTGACCACGCGGTGAGGATGCTAAGAACATCGTGGGAAAAAGATGACGAACTGGTCCCTAGTAGACGGGTGGACGTATATGCACCGATCGTCACACCCATAGTCCCTTCTAATGTCTCCTACCCTAGACACAAACAAGGTGGGATTCGGTGATTGAGCTTGGAGTCTACCTTGATGTGAGTCGAGGGAGGGCAAGGTGTGAAGAGAGACCGACCTGGGCTGTCGGACCTGTTGTTTGCTGCGTCCGTCAGGCGCCCCTCTCCTAAGATCAGTCTGGGCCGTGTACAGTATGCGCATGGATGGAGCGGCAGGGCGCGGTTTCGAGCCTGCGAAAGCTCTCGTCAGGGGGCTAGACCGCTACCCCGAGTCCCGACCGCTGCCCTTCCGAGAACTACCAGCTATAACAGACGAATGGAGTACTAGTAGGCGAAAAGGTGTGCGCGCACGACCCAGCGTGAGGTTGATTGCGTAGATATGAGAGAACGCGGGTGGGGATAGGGATGTTTCATAGCGGCGAGGCCAGCAAGTGCTCCCACGGGCCAGCGGGCAAAGGAAAGCGAGCCCTTTTGGGCACCCACTGCACTCCATCGTTCCCATGTGGTACCACACCGGAACTAGCCGGTGTGGATGTCTGTCTTCACCATCCAGAGGGATTCGATGAAACAACACTATATAACGCCTCGAGAAACGCTGCCATCACGGGGGACAGTTTAGAACCTTTGCTAGATTTAATATCAGTAGCTCAAATGCACTTTTTATTGCCCTGGCAGCCCAGCTAGTGGCCAAGTAATGCACCTATAGTGACGCACCTCATCAACCCCGTCATCGAGTTTGCATTCTCAGACCTCTCCGTCTTTTCGATCCTGCACAGCGTCAGCGTGCATACCATCGCACACCACAGCGAGGCCTCCGACGTAACTCCCTGCACTGTATGCGCCACATCAGAGACTCGAATGCTCCAACGAACATTGGCGGCCACCCACCAGATCTGTGGTTCAGCGAGCCATCCTCCCGCAAGAACCGCTCTGGTATGAATATTTCGGTGTTGGATTACCTTTTTCCGATCGTACGAGATCGCCATACAACCGTCATCGCGCACACGTGAGCTGATGCACTTGCCAGGAACTGGACCAAGTCAGCGGGTTCAGAAACCTAACATTGAGATCGAACATACCTATAGGCGTCACTGGATGTCACCTCATCGTCTCTCGTAACACCGCATCTACATATGGCGACAATTCCCAATCAGCAAAGTCTGGCAGTCACTGCCGCCCGACCACACGGTCTGTGCACGGTATTGGAACTCTGGGTGGTTCATCATGAGATAGGCAAAGACGAGACGCACAGCAGGGGTCTGCCGTCCACCAAAACGAACCATTATCGTCAGCCTAGAGGAATAGAACGCGTGCACGTTGGGAAATAGCGATCACCTGACGATATCGCCTGATCGCGTTAGCAACCATGGACGGCGCTGCATTCCCTTCCTCCTTGCATTCCTCATTATCCACACACATGCGTGAGATTGATTTCGGGACGTATGACGTGTCGCTTGACCCGCGCATACGGCGTGTTCAACCCGTCAGACACCAAACGCCGGCACTCGGCGGCCTCGGACTTCCACCGCACCCCCGAGAACCACCCCGGTAGCGCCTTTACTGCATCGTACGCACATCTTAACATGATCGAAAGGCAGAAAATGGACGAAAACAACCCACCAAATGAAAAAATGGTGCACAACGCAAATGTTTCAGGCGTAGCGACGGTGAGAATGACGTCTGTAGCGCGTTGCGCCAACGTCCCCTTCATGTCGTACTCATACGCCACTTCCATGACCAACGGGTGTGACGACACACATGGTAAAATGCGCTGGATAGCGCGAGGGTCATCCAAATAGATACGTCAACAACGCAGGGCTGCTATGGCGTGAAAGGCTTGGTGCGACAACCATCGGTACAATCTGAACCTCGGCCCATAGCAGGCGACAGAGGACGCCCATTCCCAGTCGAACCTTTGTGTACCCGTCAGCGCAAAGAACACAGAAACACACAAGTCCAGAACAGACAACACGGGCAAATTAGAATTGCGAGCGCTCTTCGAGAAATGCAACGGCGACCTGTTCCGAGTTCAACAGGATGATACGCTGAGCCGGGATGTGGCGTGTAAACGACGTCGTCTAGTATGCGATCATCGCAATGTGCTGAGCCGGGACGTGGCATGTAAACGATGTCGCCTAGTATGCGACCATCGCACGTCGGTATCGACACCATCAACATCTGAATCGTGTTTAGGTGTGTGATGCACCAAGATAGACATACCGTGCGTCTTTGATCCATGCTGGTGACCGTCCGAGCTTTCGTGCACCTTCGATGACCAGCAGCACGACTGCTAGTCTGAGCAAGGCGACAATCATGGTGCAGGTGGGATGGCCTAAACCGACGGAGAACAGGAGGCGGTAGAGCAGCTTCATTTTTGGAGGGTACACAGTACTCCCGCTGACCGCTGCGCTGCGGATGATGATGAGAAGGATATACATAGAGTGTAGACTTGGATCAACGTTGTGTCACGGCTTCAACCAGTTATCAATTTGAAGCCGGACACTCGTAGGATGATTCACACGCGCCGGTGGTATATGTTGTGTGAGCTTGGGCTTGTTGCACGTCCGAGTCGGACCGTCACGCTCACAGCGGACAGGAACAGTCCTGGGCCAAGGTCCAAGGGTGATACCGTCCTCTCACTGAAACCGCGTTGGCGTGCCAAGATTTCCTTGTTTGCAGCAAGTAAGTATCTGCAGGTCTGCTGTGGCCGACGGCGGGAAACACTGAGACGAGCGGTCGGACAGAACTGGCCACGAGCGACTACTACGAAAAAAGGTCCGACTGTCTCTTCACGGATAAGTACATTGCACGTGACTGGTTGGGCTACTTGATGGCCTTGCTTACCCTAGAGTAAAGTCAGCGAGTACCGTCGGAGCTGTCTCCGTCAGGTGCCCCTCCTCTAAGACCAGGGCTGTGCAGTACGCGCATGGACAGGTAAAGGGCGGTAGGGTCACTAGGGTGCAGTTTCGAGCGTCAGGTCAGGACCCGAACAGGGAACTGATACCAGCTATAGCCTGAGCAGACGAAGGGAGTAGACAAGGAAGAGGAGAGCCTGAGCACAAGGTGTGCACGCACGACCTAACAAGAGGCTGGTGGCATAGATATGGGTGAAGGTGGGCGAGGATATCCTAGGAGGCTTCTTATCGGCGAGAGCTAGCTGGTGCTCCGAAGCCCCTTTCGGGCACCCGATACTTCGTTGTTCCCATGCAGTACCACACCTTAACTGGTATGGATTTCGCTCTTCGCCATCCTTCGATGAAACGACACTGACAGTATCCCATGAGAACCTTGATGAGTCGAGGTGAGGTGAAATGCTGTGAGAGCCATGGCGCCTGTCAGACTTGGCAACACTCGGCTCCGGGTTTACCCTCTGGCATCGGTGCAATGCAGCGCATTCCCCTCTTGATCTCTACCCCGACTTGGACCCACAATCCCATCTATCCCACTACTTTGTAGCGCGTTTTCGACGCAAGCCGGCGCCTCTTGTTCCCTTCTATCGCACCCCATTGTTCTTTTTTAACCCCCTTTCGCCCGCTCCAGTCGCTTTCCCCTTGCCTCACATGCAACCGCGCATTCCCATCCGGGCACACTCCCCGACGTGTCGCGACGTGGATCCCCTGCTCCGCCACGAATCTCTGCCCTCGGTCGTCATCTGGGCAATCGGGAACGCGTCGGCAACGTTCGGCCGCACGGCTCGTCACGGGTTCCCTCTGTATACATGATCGCGCAGAGCGTCGACGTGTACATCTCGGGTTGACACGCGCCGCATGCTTTGTGATGCTTCTTGCCGCCGATCAGTCAAACCGCTGAAATGAACGCTTAAGTTGGCTCGAGTTTCACGGTATGCGAGTGCATGTGTGCTGAATCATTGCAATCTCATTGGTGGATCTTTACAGCATCACTACCTGAATGGAGACAAATGTGCGTACTATACTAGCAAAAAGAAAAGTGATAAGTTGAATGGTTCTCGCTTTTCAATGCTCCTGACAGTGCAGTATCATACTGTATCTCGGCTACGAGGGAGTGACTACTAGCATTGGGACGACAACAAACTATGAACAGTCATTCAGAATGTGGTATGTCCCCTTTTCTGCGGATATGTTGAGACATTGCTGATCACTTGTGCAATGGTAGTCGCTCAGATCTTGATGTACGAGATAATATTTGGGCCTGATAATCTAAAATATTTTCAAAGTATGCAAGACCTTTAAGTTGGCTAAAGTTTCAGAGTTTAACAAGCGAGCACATGTGATGGACACCAGTGACTACAAACGGAGACAAATGTGCTTATTATACCAAAAAGAAAAAAGTGAGGAGTCGTCGAAATGGTTCCGTCGATCTTGCTTGCCTTGAAGCTGGATCTGGTCACGCGTAAGCAAGCTTTAGTCAACGGCCCCCTGTGGAATTATGTAAGGTTTGGCCCGACAAGACTGATTGAACGCCACGCCGTACTACTAGGCGCGTACTAGTACTGGCACTGCACTTGTCTTTTCCTCTGCCGTCGTGCGCTGATCTTCCTTATCGTTCGTCAGTCACTGCACCATAATGATTCAGAAGCACTCCTCGGGTCGGGATTTGCCCCTCGTGCAGCTGAAACAATTCAGGCAAGACCCCAGCATGCAAGGCCCTTCTGCAATCACAAGTGGTCTACCAAGCCTTTCCTCATGCCGTATATTTGTCATTTCGGCGAAATCATTCTCTCCCTGAGACGTTCCGGTTTCATAATGCTGTCTCGCCTGTTCTACTGGCCCGTGCAGGTATGAACACAAAATTTGCATCCGGTGCTCTTTCAGGGACCTTCAAAGCCTTTATGTTTTAATCGAGTTTTCATTCGCATCCTTTCCCCACTCTCTATTTTTGCCACAGCCCTCAGTGTTGAGATCATGATTGGTGAGCTCCAGCACGGTCAGCTGAGCCAGGAAGATCATGAAAAAGCACCCTTGAAGCAGGATAGTGCGTTAGCTCGCAAGTATTGCGGCTTGCAAATCCTGAGGAGCGACGTTTCACAGGTGTACTCACGAATACCGCCGATTTCGATGACCCCAACATTGATCATGAGAACGCCGCTGCCGGAGTGATGGGTGAGCATCATTGTGCAACTACACGATTTATAAGTGACTGAATGCGTTTGCAGAGGATGATTCACCGTATCCTGAGGTGCGATCGGCCGTGGCCAACACGGACGACCCGAGCATCCCGGTGTCTAGTCTCCGTGCTTGGGTAATGGGTATGTGCGAGCCTCCAACCGCGACTACAGACACTGACGTCTGAACAAGGCCTCGCTTTGGCCGTCTTGCTCTCTGGATTGAACCAGTTCTTTTTCTTTCGTTATCCTTCCGTCGGCATATCAGGTTTCGTCGCGGTACTGATATCATTGCCGGTGGGTCGCGTATGGGCCGCGGTGCGTTTTTCGTGTTATCCGCGCGAGCTCTGACCGATTCGGCGTGCAAACAGGTTGTCCCTAATTGGAGCATTTTTGGAGTTTCTCTTAACCCTGGTCCATTCACGGTCAAGGAGCACGTGCTCTTATCGATCATGGCTACTGTTGGTTCAGGCTGTACGTCTGCTATATTATTCCACTTGGCAAGTTCTGACTGATTTTACGAACAGCGGCATATGCGGTATGCTCGGTTTGTCATTCACGATCGTCGCATCCCATTCATGTATTTTATCCATTCAGACGGACGTCATTGCTGTTCAGCGGGTGTACTACAACCAGACGAATAGCTTTAGCTGTAAGTACCACTCGTTCAACGGACGATTGCACGGTGGCTCACTATCGCAATTAACCTTGTGTGTACTTTCCCGTTCTACACATGCTAATTTGGTCGTGATCGTACCTCCACGCTGGCTCCTGTCTATCTTCCGTTTGCCGGACCGATCTTCTACGGCTCTATTAATCCGAACAAACCCGAATGCGCAACTGAATAACGATTTCAATTCGCTGCAGATCAATGGATGTTGGTAATGTCCACGCAGCTGCTTGGGTTTTCCATCGGTGGTATTTTGCGGCGGTTCCTCGTCCAACCCCCGTCAATGAGTATGCTTCTTGCTTCTTGGGAAAAATCCTCGCTTACAAACGTCTTTTCTGCAGTCTGGCCAGCCAATCTCGTGGCATGTGCCCTATTCAACACGCTTCATGCAAAATCCTATGGCGGTATGGGTGCTCGGGGAGGGATCTCGCGCGAACGCTTCTTCCTGTATGTATGCGCAGCTAGCATGTGCTGGTACTTCGTTCCTGGGTATCTTTTCCAAGCACTTTCCTACTTTTCCTGGGTATGCTGGATTGCGCCAGACAATATTGTCGTGAACCAGTTATTTGGATATGTCAGTGGCTTGGGAATGAGTTCGATCACATTCGATTGGGCGCAGATCTCGTATTTGGGTGAGCACATTGTCATCGAATGGCATCAGTTTGCTGATGCGTGTATTGAACTTAGGTAGTCCCCTTGCAACCCCTTGGTGGGCCGAAGCTAACATTGCTGGTGGTTTTGTGATCGTCGTTTGTGTGTCTCTCGTTTCGTTCTCTCCCGCAGTGGTTGCTTATGTACTTACAGGGTTGATCATACCCATCCTCTACTATACCAACACATGGTACAGCCAGTACATGCCGTACGTATCAACAATTTCCGTTACTTGTAGTTCTGAAGAGAGTCTTCGACAGCATGTTGTCACGTATATCCTATGACAACACCGGGAGTCCCTACAACGTTAGCCAGGTTGTCAACGCCGACACGTCGTTCAACCTCACCGCGTACCAGCAATACAGTCCACTTTTCCTTTCGTGCGTCGTGTAAAACTTAGCTCTGATGTTGATGCTCACAACGCTGTAGGACAACCTTTGCCATGACTTACGGACTGTCGTTCGCTTCTATCACTGCGACGTTGATGCACTCGTTCCTGTATTTCCGCAAACTGATCTGGGCACAGAGCAGGCGTTCGATGCGCGAGCAACTTGACATCCATGCGCGTTTGATGTCCAAGTATAAGCAGGTCCCCGAATGGTGGTACGGGATCATCTTTGGTGCGTTCGTATACTGTGACGGGTCGTTGTACACATTCAACTCAGGTGTTCGTTTGACAGTGACAGTGTTCGTGTTCGCTATTATCGTTGTTGAGGTGTGGCACACCGAGCTCCCGGTGTGGGCTCTCTGCTTCTCGTTGTTGATTGGTATGCACTCTTAGACCGTTGAGAATTAGTGCTGATGGTGCTATCCCTCCATAACGCAGCCTTCTTGTATGTTATACCTATCGGAATGATTCAGGCTGTTACCAACCAAGAGATTGGTCTCAAGTGAGTTTGTTGAAACCTTTCGCTATCCCCATTCTCTCACGATTCGTAGTGTGGTTACAGAGCTGATAATTGGATATGCTCTCCCTGGTCGACCGATTGCCATGATGTTGTTCAAGACGTGGGGAACCATCGCAATGAGTCAAGGTGCGTGTTGTTGAGGAGGACGATGCCATTACTTATTGTACTTATTTCTAATATCGACTAGCACTGACATTTACCTCTGATTTCAAACTTGGTCACTACATGAAGATCCCTCCTCGTTCGATGTTCTGGGGTACGTCCCATCGACCTCCCTCTGGGTTCAGGATTGGATGACTGACTCCCATCAAGCCCAAGTCGTCGCCACTATAGTTACGGGGACGGTCCAACTTGGTGTACAAGCTTGGATGTTCACGAATATTCCCGACATGTGCAGCCCGACACAAAGAAATGGATTCATCTGCCCTTACACGGAGGTGTTTGGTACTTCAAGTATTGTCTGGGGCGTCATCGGGCCTATGAGAATGTTCTCACCTGGCCAGATCTACTCCGGTGCGTAGCTTGTTCCTTTCTCGAGTGTGGGGCGATGGGCAGGCTGACACGAACGAGGGTAGGGCTCACGTACTTCTTCCTCATTGGAGCGATTTGCCCCGTGATTGCATACGTGATCCACCTCAACCGCCCTGATAGCATCGTTCGCTATGTCAAGTGCGTCTCGTTTGCCTTGATCGACTTGCCTTGCGTTGACCCTCGAAACATGTCAGCTTCCCAATCATCTTCAGTGCTACGGGAGCTATCTCTTATGCGAGCGGGCTAAACTTTATCCCGTGGGCGATCATCGGGTTCGTCTTCAATTACCACGTTCGTCGGAGACACTTTTCGTGGTGGATCAAATACAACTGTACGTGTTACCTCCTGACGCGCGCGACGCCTTTTTTCCTTTGTGACGCTGACCTTTGTCCATTCTCGTGTGACAGACGTCTTGTCCGCGGCGTTGGACTCTGGCTTGGCTGTTGCGATCATTCTCATATTTTTCATGCTGCAGTACCCGAACGACGGGACGATCGGGTCGGATAGCGTGCAAACGTGGTGGGGAAACAGGGTGTATTTGAACACGGCGGATGGACAAGGTTTGCCCTACAAGACAATGCCTGCGGGTGGCACGTTTGGGTAAGTCTTGGTGCCTAGTCCGTGTCGTGATGGTTGAACTGTGTTAGCCCGACGACGTGGTAAACGCGTGCCCCCAAGAAAGATAGCATTTTCGAAAAGCGTTGGCCATTTTGGCCGGCGGAACGTTTCCCCGATCGATCTTGTGTCTGACATGGCGCATTTCAAGTGCACCGCGGACAGACTGTCACAGTACTGGTTATCTCTTTTTTTGTCCATAGACTCG
>JBBPNN010001366.1:0-10048 GCA_038090935.1 Hortiboletus campestris
CTCTGATAAAGGAGAGAAGGGTCACTGACAGTCCGAAACACTATATATAACTTGAAGACACTCACTGCAAGACTCGGAGCTGTTCGTGGGATACACTGCTTTCGTTCTTTGCTGCCCTCGGCTTTTCAGAAAGCAGAGCCGCAAGCTCTTTATCAAAATCTATCAAATCCTGTGCGTATCTTCTGCGTTCGTGTTCGTACTGGAGTTGTTGATATAAGATGTACGGAAAGGTAGTTCGTTCAAGTTGCAAAACCTACAGTCTTCAAGAGGGATGCGTCTGACCACCCTCTAAGTACCTGTGCGAGTTTCCATGCTGGACAATTCTTAATCCACGCCCAACGACGTGGAGAGATGCATACCGAGATTATGGGTGTCATTCATGCTGGCGTTCATACCCTGACCTGAAGGAGGGAGAAATGATTTTAGAACCCAGACGGTAGACAAACCTTCTCACCAGCTTTTGGGGAGTGAGTATGGCATGCATCACCGGCAATGAACACGCGGTCCTTGACGGAATAACTAGAAGCAACACGCTGCCCGACTTGCAGATAACTCTCGTTGACACGATCGTGAACTGGATATTTGGAAAGGACATACTGATGTAAATGGTCCACCATTCTACCTCTTTCGGGTCGCCCAACTCAAATGGTTGCATTATCTTCCTCAAGACCTACCAACGCTCATCGATCGTATGACAAAGCTCGCCACCTCTTTGAGAATACTTACTGAAACGAGCTTCTGCGGAGTCATCTTGCTCTTGTCAACTCTTCTGGTTAACGGATCTACGACATCCGTGTCCGATAGCTGGATGTAGAATCGGACTAGGTTGCCTTCACGGGGAACGATTAAGCAAGACCCGCTGCTAGAATGGATAAGAGCGAAGTTACGAATATCCGGAAAATTTGTTTCTGGTACGATGTCGATGACACCCCAGATGTAGTCTGTTCGGGTTGATTAGGCATACAGCAGAAGGACAACACCAGCCAGGTCAGATTACCTGTTTGTTCGCCTTCCATCTTAATCCCTAGAACATTTCGCACCCACGAATGTGCTCCTGCAGACAGAATGTCTGTGCCAGACCCAGAGAAGGGGTACGGGTACGACTTACCATCTGCCCCCACGACGAATTTGGAATGTATGATTTCTGTCTTGCTCTCTTCGTCGATCGCATCTAAACGTTCTACAGTAACCTACATTGATGATTATTTGCAAACTAAAGGGTGAGCGATCTGGTCGGCGCCCACCTTGACTGGGTATGACAGTTCATCGATGTCTTCGGAGATCTCGATGTCTACAGGTCGTCTTGGGCGTTCGACTTCTACTCCATGGTCCCTCATAGAACCAATGAAAATATCTTCTATTGCCCCCTGGTGCAGCGTGATCTAGACGCCAGTCCAGAATCGACGCTCGAGAGAAATTCTACCGAGACCCGCACCTGGAATGGATAGCGAGCTGTTGTCAAGCTGACACTTGGGACGCGTGCTGTGCACTTCAAGATCCACCCTTCAATCCCTCGAGAAATACTCCAAGGCCGGAGATGGTTCATACCTCGATTCCTCCGTCGCGGCCAGGGTTGTAAGGTGTCTGGAGTCCATCGTACACAGTTAGACGAGTAAAATATACAACCAAGCAGACGTTCACTTACACACCTGTGTACCTGGTTTCCCTCTCGGATCAAGCGCTCGGCGAGTCCATAGCTCTATTACAGAGGTTCGATATGTGATGAAAGACGTGGGGCGAGAGCAGCATGCACCTGCAACACTTCGATTGTCCTTGGCTGAATACCGTCCGCTTGACCAGCTGCGACCTTTATTGGGCTGGGAGCAATCAACGCTCGAGCGCTATTGGCGTTGAACATGATTCTTACCGTTTGTCGATGATCCTCACGTTTGCACGTACCATTGCGAATGCATTGGCACACATGAGTCCGGCGGGGCCGGCTCCAATGATCAAGACATCAACACGACTCTCTAGAGGCATGGTAAATGGTGTTAGTGAGGAAGGGCGTCTTTCCCACCTTCATCGGAAAACCTGTGAAGTTATGTACCTGGATCTCCACCTTATTACCTTGCTTGCACAGAGCAAGGTCCATGACCGTAGCCTATTTCAGGCAACTTGGCCACATGGGAAAATCGCATGAAAACATCCTCGACGATCTTCGGTCATCCATAGTAGCTCCTCAACACGAGCATCGGAATTCGATAAAAACGGTCCATTTGCATGAAGATGCCATGGCTTTCTTTCTGGCGGCCTACTCCAAACTTCGTGGTGGAATTTGCACGTGGCGGCGGTTGACGCATCGCCGGCTCTCGCTCAGCTGCTTCGTAGCAAAAGCGGTAGGCGATACCGAACGCGTGTCACGCTCGTTTTCCACAATCGACGGTTCAAGCAACGTCCTTCGAACCCTCCGCTCCACCTCTTCCATATTTCACAACCGCCTCCAACCCCCCCTATAATATGTTTAGCCCTCTCGCCGCTTCCTTAGGTCTGGCGCCGACATTCTGTCTGTAGGAGCACGTTCGTGGTCCAGGAATTAAGATGGAAGGCGAGCGAGAGCAAACAGGAATTCTTCAGACCTGGCTGAGTGGAAATTGTTAGCGATCTAAGGTCCCATCAGAGTGCAGTGCTTTCACGAGTAACTCAAGTGGCCGACCAGTTTCATTGTATGTTCCAGGCTGTGAGTGGTCTGAGCGTGGTGTTGTGTCAGCAATCCCGCAGTTAGAACTTAGTCGGCGGGGACTAAAAGTTGTTTATGTGCACTCTATACTGAAGTGTGGAATTCTGTCTACGGACACGATCACTTTCCTGCTTCCTACATTCAGTAGTGATCCCCTCAACGTTTTTCATGCTTACCGGGTCATGATAGTTCACTAATGGCACCTCAGCCGAGTTGCCGAGAAGAAACCTCCTTCAAGTTCTCCCCGCCTTCTCCCAATTTAAGCAAGCAACCGCTCGCTGGGTCGTTCTTGCATACCATGAGTTGGTCGCTGCTCTAGCCTACTCCCAGTGAGTGCTACGGTTGTAGTTTCTTAAACGGGCCCTGGAAGGACAGCGGTTGGGGTCGCGATAGTCCCCTGACCGGAGAGCTTTCGCAGGCTCGAAACCGCACCCGATGCCGCCTCTTTGCCCGTCCCTGCGCGTATCGTACACGACCTAACAGATGCGGCTTTGAACCGCAATCTACTACGATTACTATGTACTAGCTACTCGTTTGATCAAGATGTGGTACGTCTCTCCTTGTCTGCAAACAGTGATCACTTGTGCAATGGAAATCGATAATCGATGGATCTTGGTGTGCGAGATAATCACTTCGGGCCAGATAGTTGAAAGTTAAATCGGGGGTTGGGGCGAGCTGCAGGACAACCAGGTAGGTAGTATCCCTGGAACATGCCACACAATGAGCTGCTCCGCACCATTCCGAAACGGGCGCAAAGAACCGCGTGTATGTGCAGATTTGTCCGCCTGCCACTTTTTTTGGTGAGCTGAAACGAACGCTCAAGGTTCCGAATTACAACGAGATCACCGTGACGTCATTAATTACAAGGCGGAACCGAGATTCAAAGGTTTTCTGCAGGTGGGAAAGACTCTCCTCTTCACCAACACCATTTACGATGCCTCTGGAAAGTCGTGTCGATGTCTTGATCATTGGTGCTGGCCCTGCCGGACTCATGTGTGCCAATGCACTCACAATGGCACGCGCAAACGTGAGGATCATCGATAAACGGTAAGGATCACGTTCAACGACAATAGCGCTCGAGTGTTGATCGTTCCCAGTCCCTTAAAGGTCGCAGCTGGTCAAGCGGACGGTATTCAGCCAAGGACAATTGAGGTGCCGCAGGTGCATGCAGCTCTCGCCCCACGTTTTTCATTACATATCGAACCCCTACAATAGAGCTATGGACTTGCCGAGCGCTTGATTCGAGAGGGAAACCAGATGCACATGTGTGTAAGTAAACGTTCGCTTGGTCGTGTACTTTGCTTGTCTAACGGGGCATGGTGGGTTCAAGGTATTTTACAACCCTGGCCGCGATGGAGGAATCGAGGTATGAGCCAGCTCCCCTTGGAGTGTTTCTCGAGGGATTGAAGGGCGGATCCTGAAGTGCACAGGACGTGCCTCGAGTGTCATCACACCAACAGTTCGCTATCCATTCCAGGTGCGTGTCTTCGTGGAATTTCTCTCGAGCGTGATTCTGGACGAGCATCTAGATTACGCTGCACCAGGGGGCAATAGAAGATATTTTCATTGATTCTACGCGGGACCATGGAGTAGAAGTCGAACGCCCAAGACGACCTGTATACATTGAGATCTCTGAAGATACTGATGAACTGTCAAGCCCTTCGTCATACTCGGTCAAGGTGGGCGCTGACCAGACCGCTTACCATTTAGTTTGAAAACAATCATCAATGTAGGTTACTGTAGAACCTTTAGACGCTATCAACAAGACATAAATCATACATTCCAAATTCATCGTAGGTGCAGATGGTAAGTCGTACCCGTACCCCACTTCCCTGCGTCTGGCACCGACATTCTGTCTGCAGGAGCACATTCGTGGGTGCGAAATGCTCTAGGGATTAAATGGAAGGCGAACAAACAGGTAATCTGACCTTGTTGGTGTTGTGCTTTTGCTGTATGTCTAATCAACCCGAACAGACTACGTCTGGGGTGTCATCGACACCGTACCAGAAACAAACTTTCCAGATATTCGTAACTTCGCTGTTATTCATTCTAGGAGCGGGACTTGCTTAATCGTTCCCCGTGAAGGCAACCTAGTCCGATTCTACATCCAGCTATCGGATATGGATGTCATAGATCCGTTGACCGGAAGAGTTGACAAGAGCAAGATGACTCCACAGAAGCTTCTTTCAGTAAGTATTCTCAAAGAGGTGGCGAGCTTTGTCACACGATCGATGAGCGTTGATAGGTCTCGAGGAAGATAATGCAACCGTTTGAGTTGGGCGACCCAAAAGAGGTCGAATGGTGGACTATTTACATTGGTATGTCCTTTCCAAATATCCCGCTCACGATCGTGTCAACGTGAGCTACCCACCAGTCGGGCAGCGTATCGCTTCTAGTTATTCTGTCAAGGACCGCGTTTTCATTGCCGGTGATGCATGCCATACTCACTCTCCAAAAGCTGGTGAGGAGGTTTCTCTACCGTCTGTGTTTTAAAATCATTTCTCGATCCTTCAGGTCAGGGTATGAACGCCAGCATGAACGACACCCATGATCTCGGTATGCATCTGAGTCTCTCCTCGTCGTTTGGCGTGGACTAAGGATGATCTAGCATGGAAACTTGCACAGGTACTTAGAGGGTGGTCAGACGCATCCCTCTTGAAGACTGTAGGTTTTACAACTTGAAGGAACTACCTTTCCGTACATCTTATATCAATAACTCTAGTACGAACACGAACGCAGAAAATACACACAGGATTTGATAGATTTTGATAAAGAGCTTGCGACTCTGATCTCTGAAAAGCCGAGGGCAGCAGAGAACGAAAGCAGTGTATCGGAGTCCCACGAACAGCTCCTAGTCTTGCAGTGAGTGTCTTCAAGTTGCGCAAGGTGTTTCGGACTGTCGGTGACCCTTTCTCTCCTTTACAGCAGGACATTCGCAGAATTCGAGAGCGGTATCGGAGTTCACTATTCTCCTTCCAAGATTGTGTATCCCAAATACCAGAAATGCGCAGAGAATTTGATCATTGGACAAAGAATGCTCCCACAAATCTTCGTTCGCGCAGCCGATATACGCCCGGTCGACATACAGGACATGCTTCCCGCGGATGTTCGCTTCAAAGTCTTGTTCTTCGTGGGGGACCTCACCGAGACGCGGACTGCCAAGTTAAAGCTGATGGCCGAGGAATTGAGCAAGCCGTCGAGCGTCTTCCACAAATACAGTCCTGATGGGAACATCTCGACTGTATTCGACTTTATTACGATCATTGCAGGCACGAAGGACGACACAAATTATTTGGTCGTCCCGTCTTTCTTCCGTCCTCACTGGACAAAGTAAGTGTTATCCTCTCATCTCTGTCGCTGGTAAGCTGATCCTTGGGCCTGTCGCAGAGTACTTCTTGACGATACCGATATGACAGGGAGCAAGGGTGGAGGTGCTTATGCGAGACTTGGAATTGATCCCAAGCAGATTACCCTCGTGGTCGTTCGGCCAGACGGATATGTGGGGACAGTCTCTCTTTCCACCGCCATTGTGGATCTGGACAACTATTTTAGTTCCTTTTTGGTCTCTCGCACTCTCGACTTCTAGCTTGGATGAGACAGCACTGGGGAAACCGATTTTGTGCTTGAGGCTGCTCTGAATCTTACGAATTTATCACTTTCGGTTGTGTTTGTGCCACCCGGACAAGAATTCCGGAGAAACTCAATTGTAACCATAACCTGCCAAACCTGTTTCAACAACCAACTGATCCAGCAGGCGGGGCAATCAAGCTTGTCCCAGCAGTCTCGAAATGCTATTGCCGCATTGTTGGCGTAGCCGATCATCGTCTGAATCAACATGAATTCTGCCGTTGCGCCACAAGGACGTCTGGATCCCTTGGGGACCACGGACTGACATTGATAGTGGGGACGAGGACCTCTGAATTAATCACTGAAACGCACATATTTCTTGTTGCTTTGTGTTGTCTGAGGAACAGTTCCGTGAGATGCGAGTCCGACAGAGATGTCGTCTCACTTATTCCCCACGACGTAGTGTGCTTTTACGGAGATTGCATGCGAGATAAGTTGCGTAGGCCACAATTTCGTATCGTGCTCCTCCGTGCGGTAAACTACTAAGTTTCGGTGGTGAGCACTGTCGAGCAACGTGATGCGCTTGAACCGCAAGGAACAATACTACGCAAGTTCTTGATTGATGCATGAGAGTCGATCAAGCTATCAGTTCACTGGAAGAATTTAGATTCAGCTAACCTTTCAGACGGATTATTATTCTGAAACTCAAGAAATTAATGATGCATAAATCTCAAGCAATGGTCCTCATGGCTCTCCGTCGCCTACCTTCAAGCCTGCATGCTATGCGTAGAGAGACGCCGCAACTGTATTCAATTCACACAGGACGGACATTATTCTTCGTTCGCCTGACAATGTGTATTTCCGGGTGTATCATTGTTTGGTGGCTTTCGCAGCGTCGTTCTTTGAATCTATGTTCAACCTCCCCGACCGAAAGTGCGTAATGAGCATGAGGAAGTGCACCATAAGACCGAAGTGATTCCAGTTACCGAGAACAGTCGGGTGCTGGATTTCTGAGATTCTTCTACCCCACCACCGTCGATGGTTCCCACCTGAAAGGGCTAGACATAGGAGGGATTGGAGGCAGATGTGAAATATGGCATGGAAGAGTGAGCGGAGGGTTCGAAGGACGTTGATTGAACCGTCAATTCTGGAGAAAGATCCATGTCATGGCCTACCGCTTTGTTACAAACCAGAGACGAGAGCCGCGGCGACCTGAACCCTGCGTCAACCGCCGCTCCGTGCGAATTCCACGACTTCGGAGGAGGGTCCATCAACCGATCGGGCAGCCTTCAAGGCCTCGCGTTTTACTGCACCAAATCCGCAGATTCCCTAGCCGCACGCGCAGTCTCGGCACTCGGGAACAATCTTCAAGTTGCTTGGCCCCGATAATGCTTCTTCGAATGGTGGTTCAACTGTTGTATGTGTATGCAGCGAGAAGACGCTTGCTTCTTGCTGCACGAGGCGGCATACGCCGAGTATATTGAGGAAATCCCATATCACAGAAGGCCTGCACCGTAGAGCGTGGGGAACAGCACGTTCCGAAGTCGTAGGGCAGTCGACGAGGCGGTTACAAGAGTGAGTGCACACCTTGTCCATTCAAGCTGGTTCTCATATCGATTCGAGATTCCAGTAGGGATATCGAAACATGGATGAATCTTCAAGGAGGATCTTCGGTCGCGACCTGGCCCAAAAAAACTCCCACGTTGGCAGTGAAAGAATCATGTAACTAGGGGTCGTCGCTGAAGCGCTGACAACTGAGACCTTGCTTGCAGTAGCATGGAAAAAAGTGGAGTCGTACAAACCGCTCGTATGACAAGTTTCAATGCATTTTCTGAGTATTGTGGGAGGAAAAAGTTGTGAGAGAACGTAGAATGTGTCGAGATACAAGTACATAGAAAGGAAGGCAGAGAGAGAAGCAGACAGTTGAAACATCTGTGCGTCTCCGTCTCCTTGTGATCAATGGTGTGCATCAGGACTGATTCTTCTGTGTCATTTCATTCGGATCAGTGATCTTAGGGACCAATGGGAGATTGGAGAAAGGGTGGCAGAAGCGCATCAGGGTTCCCTGGGCATAGCGCGCGGAGGGGACGTTGAGCCGTGGTGCAGACTCCAAGGTAGACCCTTGAACCCTCAAGGGGTGTCAAGATCGATACGTTGATCATGGCTGAGGAGCGTGAGCCTTGAGGAGAGAAGCGAAAGGGCAAGCCGTGAATTGTTTGCAGTGTCTCACAATGTACAAATGCAGGCTTTGGGAATGGGACATCATAATGCGTACTATAATGCGTCCTGGGAACCATCACGGTGTCAACGAGAATCTTGTGTAAATGTTGTCCGCGTGGACCTACCTATATGGCACTCAGAAGTACTCCCAACTGCATCTCGCCACGCTGTCAGCTCCTCCCCTAGCCTTTCTTTCGCAATAACGATCGACTTTCGCAGCGGATCGTATTACTCTCCAGTGTTGGCTGTCTTGTCAGCCTCGACCGCAAAAGTGTGCGTACCATTTGGCGCCAAAATTCATTACCTCTGGTGGAGACAGCGCATACGAGGGCGTCAACCTCGTCTGAGTAGCTTCCGGAGTGACCAACGTGTGCCTAACCTAACGGTCGAGTTGCAATCCGGAGACTTCCACGAGATCCGGAAAATGCCGCACAGGCTGTTGGCGGTGAAATGTCCAATACAGATTTGCTTACGGCTATTTTGAATCCACAACGGAGCGTGTCATAGACCGTGACCTTGCTTTGCAAGCAAGGTAACCGGTTGCTGAAAGCGCTGATGCGCTGATGGTCGCATGGGCCACGCTGAGTCAGGACCACTACCCAATCCAGTTTACACGGAAAGACACTGCTAGACGGTTCCTTGGTAGACTGGATATTGGGCGATAATCGATGATTTGTTCCGATCCCAGACGCCTATGGCATGCGTTGTTGGAACAAGTGCGATCCTGTTTCACTGGTAACCAAGCTAATACGATATGAGTCGGCCGATCTTGTCATCGGGATTATTTAGGGACGTGCGAGTGCCTTCAGGGAGATTGCATGCAACTGTGACTGCCAGCGGGTTGCGCGGCAGGCCGCAGTACCTAGAAACAGAAACAGTTCATCTGGCCACTTATGATTTGAATGGTTTCGCTGGATCCGAGATCGCCGCTGCCAGATCAGTGGACTACGGCTGTACATGCGCGCGGTGTGGCGTCGTCACTGAACCCGGACTGCCTCCGGTATCAATTAGATGGACTATTTGGTCCCCAACATAAACCTGGGAGCTAAAGCGGCTTCTACTCCACCAACACCCATCTACCATGCCTCTGGAAAGTCGTGTCGATGTCTTGATCATTGGAGCTGGCCCTGCCGGAGTCATGTGTGCCAACGCACTCGCAATGGCACATGCAGATGTGAGGATCATTGATAAGCGGTACGGATCATGTTCAACGACAGTAGCGGTCGAGTGTTGATTGTTCCCAGCCCCATCAAGGTCGCAGCTGGTCAAGCGGACGGTATTCAGCCAAGGACAATCGAGGTGTTGCAGGTGCATGCTGCTCTCGCCCACATCTTTCATTACATATCGAACCTCTGTAATAGAGCTATGGACTTGCCGAACGCTTGATCCGAGAGGGAAACCAGATGCACATGTGTGTAGGTGAACGTTTACTTGGTCGTATATTTTACTCGTCTGACGGGATATGATGTGCTCAAGGCATTCTACAACCCTGGCCGCGATGGAGGAATCGAGGTATGACATCCCCGGTCGTGGAGTGTTTCTCGAGTTTCTCAAGGGTGAATCCTGAAGTGCACCGGACGTGCT
>JBBPNN010001367.1:0-10047 GCA_038090935.1 Hortiboletus campestris
TTGACAGATACTATACAGTTTCATCAAACTTAAAATATGTCCAGACTAAGCAAATTCAGATCTACAAGCCACCCAATCTCCACTTACTCCCACCATTCCCACCATGCTTTCCAAACGGGTATCTCGTCCCACAGAGAAGGCTCAAGCCCTTCTCACACCCAACCAAACCAAATCTGTGGGATCCAAGGAACCTGCAACAGCAAATAGAGGTTCTTAGCTTCACAAGGAAGGGCAATTTCTTACTCACCATGAGTCAGCACCTAGCAGCCTAACGACTGATAAAAAACACGTCCAACCACAGTCCAACAACATCCAGGATACAGCGGCTGATGTACCAGAGCAGCCAGAACAGAAACAAGGTAAAGAAAGGGTGAAACAAGGCAAGCACAAGGCCAAGAAACCAAGAATAGATAGTGATAGTGAGGTTGAAGAGGATTCTGATTCCAAACTTCGTGAGGATCCAATCTATTCAAGTTTGTGAGACTGACAGATTACATGCAGAATGGATGATGAGGGACTGGAATTCACCCATATATGCATTTTTCAGTCCAGTTCCCAATATTGAATATGTCGACAGTCAGCACAGTCATGTTTTCAGGTGCCTTGCAAAGGGTTGTAACCACAAGGTCTGCCATTACCTTGACAAGAGTGACAGGGTGTCAACAGGTAACATGCGCAAGCACGTCTGCCTGTGCTGGGGTGAAACTGTGTTGAACAAAGTTGGTGATGCCAAGGACCTTGAAATGGCATGGAAAGCTATCAAAGATCACACTGAAAACAGGACAATATCAGTTGCCTTCAAGCGGAAGGGGAAAGGGGGCGTTACTTACATGCACAGACAGCATACTCGAATGGAGACGCGATGGGCGCTTGTATCTGCATCATGCGGTCATTGGCATCGACTAATCATGTTGGTACCCAGGGCAGAGATTGTCTGCTGGGTTTCGGAAGACCTGCATCCATTTGACATTATCAGTGACCGGGGGTTTCAGTGTTTGATGAAACAGGGCGATCCGAATACTACTTACCACACCCAAAAATGGTGTCGTGTGATGTTCAGCTTGTTTTTGCCAATGCACGTAAGCGGATTGCTAAAATGTTACAGGTGAGTTGAGTTGTGGTATATCGTTGAGTGAAAATAACACTGCACGTACCACCAGGAGTATGACGGTGAGCTCAGTTTTGCAACTGATGCATGGATGTCACCCAACCATACAGCATTTGTGGCTGTGACAGTCCACCTGGTGCATGGGGGCAAGCTGCTTGCCATGGTCCTGGATGTGGTTGAGCTGGCTATGGTATGTTACAACAACATCACAAATGACATATGTACCTGATTGAAACACCGTGTACAATAGTCCCACAGTGGCACAAACATGGCAGATGCGTTTGCAGACATCCTGACCGAGTTTGGAATATCAGATAAGGTATCTACATCAAAGAATATTGTTTGTGAACTCACCTGATGCATGACAATAGATCTTGAGTGTGACAGCGGACAACATGTCATCCAATGGCACAATGACGGTTGAATTAGCCGATCGTCTGGCACACTTCGGTGGCGAAGGGGCGCAAACACGCTGTTTCCTACACGTCATCAATTTGGTAGCAAAAACGTTAATCTGGGCATTTGACTTACCAACAAAGAAGGGAAATAGGAACCAGGAGGGTTTGGCTGATGTATTGAAGGAGCTTGGCGACGGATCCAACATTGAGGAGCTCCAGACAAGGCTTGATGCCTACCAGACGAGATATGAGGCCGGAGACAGCGCCAGAGAGGCCAGAGATCTGACAGATGATGATGTCAAAGGATGGATCGATGAACTTGAAGCATTGACTGGGGACGAGTGTGTGGAACTGGATGTGCATCTTGAGCCACTCTGACTAATGCTTGCAAAGGTTAGTTGAAAGACTATTTTGGTGATGGACTTACCTCAATTCTGGTTGATTGTAGATCCAAAAATTGGCCTTCAAAATCATACATTCAAGCACAAAGTTGCTGCCCGCCTGGAAAGAGATTGTGGAGGGGTTGCAAATGATTGTCAGGACTCTCCCATGGGATGTGGCAACACGCTGGAACTTAACGTTTGATATGTTGGACTTCACACTGGAGTACCAGGCTGGAATTGATGTGATCACTGACAAGAACAAGCTGGGAGTGAATCAATACACACTGGGCGACGAGGAGTGGGAGCTGTTAAAGCAGCTGCACAATGTCCTCAAGGTGAGCACGCGCTGCACAGCATTTCAGCTTACTAATATCATGATGGACAGGTTCTGAAGGACACAACATTGTTCTTTTCACGCTCAACGCCTAATCTTGCCATGGTTATCCCAGCCATGGACTACATAGATGAGACCTTCATGAGTGGAGTGCTAGACAGCAAATCACTCAGCCCAGCCATCTGTGCTGCCCCCAAACTCGCCAAAATGACGCTGAATTGCTACTACTCGCTTACCGACTTGTCTAACGTGTATCAAATTGCCATCGGTACATACTCATGCCCTAACACTCAAGCACTTGACAATGTTGCACAGTTCTACACCCTTGACACAAATTCCAGTACTTCAAGACCACTGAATGGCCTGCGGATTGGATTGCAATGGCAAGGCAGCTTGTAGTGGACGTCTACGAGAACTCGTACCACTTCTATTCCGTGCCAACCCCTACCAATGACACAACAGCTACAACCCTCAAGAGGCAGGTGTCAAGCAATGTGTTCGACAACCTCCTGTGCCTGGCCAAGCCAAAGCCAAAGCTCATACACGATGAACTTGATGCCTACCTTGCTGCTAACATTGAGGACATCATGGATGCATTGGAATGGTGGATCAAGAATCATGCTAAATTCCCATGTCTCTCTCACATGGCTATTGATTATCTGAGCATCCCAGGTAAGTCATCTACTCATTTTGCACTCTGGTATTGACACATGTATGTATGTAGCTATGTTGGTCGATGTAGAGCATCTTTTTAGTTGTGGCTGCATCGTCCTCTCACATGTCCATAATTGCTTATCAAGTCAATGTGTGCATGCGCTGCTCTGCCTCAGATCATGGAGTTCAATGGGCCTTGTCAAGGATGTGGATGTCAAGAAGGTAGTAGTTATGGATGATGTCAATGGAGATATAGATGTAGTGCTCCCTGATGGATGGGATGCCATTGTCAAGTAGTACATATATACATAATTTGCATGGCTACTGTACATATGACCTGGAACCCATAGGTCAACCACGAAAACAGGTACCCACAGGTTGTGGGTATGGGTTAGATGTGGGTATGGGTACGGGTTGAGAATTTGATACCCATGGGTTACCCATGTCTTTCTCTAACCAGCACCCTCATAAGCAGAGCCAATAGTTTCATTAGTATAGATGAAACTGTTGATCAAGGTTGCAGACCTGATCCAAGTCTCACAAGGTCTAATCTGGAATGGATAGACCAAGCGGTCAGCCTGCTTTACCTGAGCATCAGTCAGAGCTCAGTACTTCCAACTCTGGAATACTGCTTTCAGGTGGGCATCTTGCATTTCCTCTTCTTCTTCATCTCCATGGTAATTCTTCCATGGGCCCTTGATGGGACATCATGTCTGCCAGGTTTTCCAATCTCCTGGACCTAGTCTCCAACAATCTTAAATCCTTGCGAAGCAAAGTTCCATGATTAGTGGAGGAGGCAATCCAGCCTCAACCATGGGATTGGCCAGAAGCTGTACCAAGTTTGTACTGAGCGAGTCCATCAAGGTACTGCTCAGGAAGTTATTCCGATGATATGGAAGAGGGATCAGAGAGATCTTTAGAGTCAAAAAAGGCATCTTGTGTCAACAACAATGGTGATGGAGAGTTAGGAGGTGTGGTAGGAGGTGTAGATTGACGTAAGGATGGGGGTGAGATTGAAGGTGCAGTAGGAGGCGATGTATTGAAAGCAGTAGCAGCCTGCGATCAAATAATCCTATGCACAATAAAAGGTTGAGAATACAATTCAGATTGAATTAGATCTGGACTGTAATGTTGAACTACTACAGCTCCTTGGTCGTTGTGATTACAAATCTGTCCTCATTCTAGACCATGAGAACAGATAGGGCAAGGCAAATGAAAAGGAACACCAGGTGGGACCAACTGAGTATTATTGGTGGCAGGATATGGAGGCAGGTCTTGCAATTCTGGGGCAGACTCTAACTCACGTGGTCCTAAACAAAGGACGACTACAAGGGTCATGTAAGCATCTGAAGTCTGAGTATTAAGATTAAATCGAAAGCCATCACATAAGCATTTGACAATCAATCTCCCAGATTGTGCAGCAAACTCAAGGAGTCCATCCTCCTCAACAATGGGTTGAGTAAGTGCATAGTTAAATGCAGCAGCGACCATAGATAAGGTCATTGTAAATCCTTCAACCAACCATGAAACATAAGGCAAAAAGATAGCAGGCATCAGTGCTAGCAATATGACATACTGCTCTTTAAGCAGGGCTCATAACCTATCAGGATAACCCGATTACACAGGGGCAAGAAGGGAAATGAATCAGTGGGAGATACACACTGATAGGTTGATGGTTGGTAACAAAGAATGTCTCAAGTGTAAGAACACATAAAGAGATGTCTTCAAAGAATGAGCATAATGAATGGATCAAGCAGTATCCTCAGAGGATCTGAGTGAGAGAATGAAGCAAAGGATGAAAGTAAGTGTTATCGTTATTAAAACAGGCTTATGGCCATGTCTTATATAGTGTTCAGTGATGAAACACTGATGTAAGTAATACAAGTTTCAGACATGAAACATGTAAGAGATAAAGGGATAAAACATGTATCAGGGATAAAACATGTAATAGAATGTAAAACATATAATGAAACATGTATCACATCTTATGACATAATGATGTCATAGTCTAGACCAAAGATAAGGGTAGCTTATCTAATAATGGTGAGTAATATGGATAGTGTAAAGATAAGGTCATAGACCATTCTAGAATCTGGTATCAGGAATTGAATATTAAAATATGAAATACCAGAATTCTCAACAGAAATGGCCCATGAGGTGGGGCTGGGTAGCAACCACAGCTGCCACACAGTTCATGGGTATACATTGTACATCCACCAGGCATGCACTCAGTATTGAATTCCAGCATGCAGCATGGTCAGCCAACAAATACAGAGAAGGTACTTGAATTGTGTACATGGTTTGTGCTAGCTCTGAGTAAGTGATGTAGATCTGAGACATTGTATGTATTTCATGTCAATGGGGTGCTGTACTGATACCAAATTCATGGCAATCTTGTCATCCCTGAACATAACAAGAGTGCAGGATCTCGCTTGGTGCAGAGACAACAGTGAAGGGTGAATCAGTGAGGAGAATACTCACTTATGGTACTTCACAGTATGAAAGACTTGTTGCTAGTAGCTATTCACTCGGTGGGAGGAGAGAAGAGCTTAGATTCTGAGTACGAAAGTACTCGAGTTTAAGTAGTGTCTGGCTACTGTTTGTATCTATTGTGATATCCTTCTAAATAGAGAAGGTGGTATGATTGTGAAATAATCGTGAGAACGAATGGTGCAATGCACAGCAATGAGAGATAAAGGCCATTGGCTATTAGCCATGATGGCATGATAATTGCATGATATGACACCATCTTAATAAGAATAGAAATGGTGTCATAGTTATGTATGTCATCAAGGTCTAGAACATATGACGTCATGGGTCTAGAATATATTAGTAATCATGAAGAGCAACCCAGACAAGATAAGATAGTAAATATCAAATCATAGATTCTCAATACTCCACCTTGCTATTCATGATAAAGATGTATAGCGGGAAAGGGTAAGATGTTTCCTGTTATCCTCAAAGTGTTGCCATGTTAGATTCTTCGTAAAGATATCTGCAACTTGTTCGTTCATGGGAATATAATAAAGTTTGATTTTCCCATCAGTGACACATTTCCGGATATAATGTTCCAGAATTTCAATGTGTTTTGAATGACCTTCTTGAGTGGGATTAGAAGCAAGAAATATGGCACCTTGGTTGTCACATAGAAGTGGAATTGTCTTGAGATTAAATCTCAATTCCAAGAGAAGAATTCTGATCCAGGACAATTTTTTTGCAGCTTCTGTCATGCCAACATATTCTGCTTTAGTAGAAGACAACATAATTTTCTGTTGACGATGGGATAGCCAAGAGACTATTCCATTTGCAAGGAACATAGCATAGCCAGAAGTAGATCGGCGAGTTTCACAATCTCCAGCCCAATCTGTATCAGAATAAGCTAGGATACCAGATCGACTAGCACCATCATATGTCAGGCAGAGATCCTTGGTCCCAAGGAGATAGCATATAATATATAACACCTTCTGCAAATGTTCTTCCGAAGAATTCGAAGAGAACTGTGACATTTTGATTACAGAGTATGCAATGTCTGGACGAGTTCCAAGCATAATGTACAGCAGTGATCTGATGACTGACTAATATTGTGAATGGAGGTGAGGAGTCGAAGGAGTCATATATGGTCCAGGATTATAGCCAGATGGGAGAGGTGTGCAAGCAACCTTGGCAAGATCAAGCTTGAAACACTTGATCACCTTCTCAGCATAAGCAATTTGATCTAGCTTGAGAGTACGTTTTGTGCAATCATGGGTGATGCACATGCCAAGATATTCCGTTGCAGTGCCAAGATCTCTGCTTTCCCATTTTGCCATAAACTGTTTCTTCTTCGTCATGAGATAGGAGCGATTGGAGCCGATGAATAAAGCATCATCAACATAAATGAAGAGAATAATGATGTCTTGACCATGAAAATGAACATAAACACCTGGATCTCCATGTGTTCTAATAAAACCCATATCGAGAAGCGATTGGTGGAGAGCCTTGTTCCATTGTAGGGCGGCTTGTTTCAAACCATAGATTGCCCTGAGCAAACAACAAACTTTATTCTCCATGCCGGGTTTGGCGAATCCTTCTGGTTGCTCCATATAAATCTCCTCATCGAGATCGCCAAACAGAAAAGCTGGTTTGACGTCAAGCGCTTCGATTTCCCAATCTTCTAGTGCAGTGATAGAGAGGAGGAGTTGAACAGTTTTGAATCTTGCAACTGGAGAGAAGGTTTCTTCAAAATCTATTTCATAGATTTGGGTAAAACCCTTTGCAACAAAGCAGGCCTTAGTACGGCCATCACTTTTGACAACATATACCCATCTCCCTTTAACAGGTTTATGTCTAGGTGGAAGATCAACCAATTCCCATACTTTACGTTCATGGAGGGATTTAATTTCATCCTCCATCACAGTTCTCTATTTAGCCTGTTCTGATTTCAGCAGTTTCAGAACATTCTTATAATGTGAAGGAACACCAGCAACAGGTGCAGCTGCGGATATAATGCAGTTAAAGAACTTCGCACTATACATAGTTCCAAGATCTTCTTCTTCGTTGCTAGGCAATCGAGAAGGTTCTGCATGTATATAATGTTCAATCTCCACTGGAGGTCGATCTCCATATAGGTTATCAGAGAGAAATCGTGGATTATGAACACAAGCTCCTCTGCGTAACTGTGGTGATTGTGAACAGTAGGCAGGTGGTGGAACAGAAGGTGAAGGAGAGCGAGATGGCTGTTGATCATTTTGCAGAGGGAATTGTTGATTGGGATGTGGATCTTCCATGGGTGGAAAAGATATTGATGTGTGACCGGAGTATTTTCAGCTGAGTTAGGGTTGGGTAGATCCCTTTTGTCACTATCCTGGTCCGTGATGTTGTCTGGAATAGATACGTCAGCAGGTTTGTCATCAGTCTTTCTAGAACAGTGTGGAAAGACGAATTCATTGAAAATGGCTGTGGTAGAAACCACAACAGTTCTGTGCTTAGGTGATCAGAATTGGTAACCTTTGGTGCCTCTTTTATATCCAATGAAGGTGGCTTCTTCAGATTTTGCCAAAAGCTTATTAGCACGATCTTCCTTTGGAATGAAGATGTAAGCTTGGCAACCAAATACCTTAAAATAAGACACATCTGGGATATCTCTGTTCCATTTAGAAATCAGAGTTGACCATTCAAGACAATGCATAGGCTGTCAGTTATAGATATGTAGAGCAGTTTCTACAGCATCTTACCAGAATGACAGAGGTAGGCAAGCATGTTGGCGCATGGCCTCAGCTTTCTCAAGAATTGTGCGATTAAAACATTCAGCACGACCGTTTTGCTGAGGGGTTCGAGGCACAGAAGTCTGATGTTCAATGCCTTTGGACAATAAGAACGTCCGAAGAGAATGATTAATGTATTCCCCCCCACAGTCTGAATGTACAGAGCAAAGACAAAAACCAGTTTGGTTCTCCACCCAAGCAATCAAATCCCGAAGTGCCTGAATGGCATCAGCCTTAGATTTAAGAAAATGAAGGGTTGCCAAACCCGAAGCATCATCAACAAAGGTAATAATCCACTTCTTGTGAGAACGCGACAAAGTCAGCATTTCACAAAGATCCGTGTGAATTAAATCAAGAACCGAGAAGCTCGTTTGGCAGACTCAGTGAAAGTCCGTTGATGAGCTTTGCCAAGGGCACAGCCCCTGCAAATATCGGGTTTATCTGGAATAGACAAAATAGGTATGCCCATAAGAGAGGTATGGGCATGCCTTAGCGCATTCTTGGACAGATGTTCAAGCCGATAATGCCATAAGTCATATGACTTGTCATCCTGCAAGGAGTTAACTGATCCATCAGGAGTGATCTGAGTAGACTGAAACCAGTGGAGCAGAGTAGTCAGTAATAAAGCAGACACCTGTATTACCAACCTTCCTTGAGAGTTCCAGATCTTGGTCTGATCTGTAATTTCACACTTAAAACCCTGATGGGTAAGCATGGTAACAGATAATAATCTGTGAGCAGCATTGGGAGCATACCAAACTCCAGTCAATACAAAAGGAGTAGCTTCCGAAACATCCTGTTTAAAAACAACAGTGCCAGGTTCATGCATATGCATAACTGCTCCATTAGCGGTGCCAGCAGAGTGTGTTCCATTAGACAGATTCAAGAAATCATCAAGATAAGGCGTTATGTGATCGGAACATCCCGAATCAACTAGCCAATGATTGCGATGAAAGTCAGATTCTTGATCTTTTGCACCTAGGGCTAATGCCCCTGAATAAGCAGAATCATAGTAATATTCACCATCAGCTACATTGGAATAGTCGCTGTATGTATCCTCCTCTTCCTGTTTAAGAATACTATGGTCTATGCTGTGTTTCCATGAACCATCATTGTTACATCTAGTATCACCATGAAAATGAGAAGGAAGTGACTTTGGCTTCTTGGATTTGGCTCCTCTCCTAGAGTGATGGGGGAGAAGAGCCGGTACAAAAGGGCTGAGAAGGTCCAGGGTTATTGGACAAAGCCATGGCAATGCTCATACCCATGTCTCCTTGATCGTAGTCCCAATGGGGTTCCAATTCAAAGAAGGCAGGTTGACCGTATTCAGGGTCGATATCCATCTCGTTAATGATCTCAACTGCATTGGCAAAAGTGTCAACCTCATTAGCACGTGCTTTACCTTTCCCCTTGTGATCGCCCTTCTTCTTGGAAGGCCCCTTAGCACCCTGCAAAGCAGGAGTCCTTGTGGACGGCTTATAGAGCTTCCTCCCATGTTGGGTCTTGTTGCTGTGTGGGTGTTGGGACGCTTGTTGTCTGGGGCAACCATAAACTTCCCAGCAGTTCTCCAACAGATGAAACTTTCCACAGTGGATACAAGTGGGATGGGTAGGAGCACATTGAATCATATTGGTATGATTAGCTTCTGGTCGTTTCTCAACCTGGAGGCGATGAACTAGAGAGCATTTGTTCGAATTTGTGGTCGAACAAAGTTGCCATTCTGATAAGATTTTCGGAATGAGGTTGTCTGGAGTAAATTTGGCAGGAGTAACAGTCTGGACGATGGTCAAGACAAGAGATCAATAGGAGGATGGTAGAGCATTCAACATTATCATGCCATGAAGGTTGTCGGGAAGGGAGAGACCAGCAGTAGTCATTTCATAGAAGTTACTGGTCAGCTGGTTAAGCTGACTTGGGATGTCTGCTG
>JBBPNN010001368.1:0-10047 GCA_038090935.1 Hortiboletus campestris
GAGCGAAGTTTCTTCAAGCACTGGACCACATCGTAAAATTGAGCGGCTTTGTCGAGCCACTTCTTGGCCGTCTTTGGTTCTTCATCGACCGTGGCCATCCAGAAGGCAAGATCCGTAGATACTGCCTTCTTGAGCATGTCTTTCAGGACAAACTCATCCGTTATCCCGCTCCGACCCATTTCGAGTTCGAAAGCAGAGCGGAATCCATGAAAGTCCCCTTTAAAGGGCAGCCCTTCCATGTGTATGTCACCCAAGGCTGCACAAGCCTTGCCAGTTCGATCCGAGGGGAAGAAAACCTGTGCGAAGTCGTCCAAAAACTTCTCCATGGTCTTCTCTGTTGCTGATACATCAGGGTTCAGCATCTTCTTCAACCAACCCTTAGAAAAGATAGCACTCCATCCTTTACTCATCTTGTTGCAAAGAGTGAGTATCTTCATTTTGTCGGTGCTGAATCGTGAAGACATCTGGAAGTATGCCTCCATGGTGAGTGCCCATCATTGAGCATCCTCGTCCCAGCCAGAGAAGTCGTCTGGCAGACCGGCCTTAAGCTCAGTCCCATTGGCGCGATGTTTGTTGGCCATGTTGTTGTCGTCAGAATGGTATTTGGAGTCGGATGGTGGTTCAGAAGGGGGAGAAGGCAGAGGTGCAGGATCACGAATGGGTGAATTCAAGGAAGGAGAGAGGTGTTGGATAGAGGGTGGACAGGAAGGAGGAAAAGCCAGAGCACAGGCTAGTGGAGTGTTGAAGGGGGAGGGCGAAGCCGAGGGGCCAGGTATATGCCTGCCTGAACTCATATAAGAAGAATGCGGAGTCAGTTCTCTATGAACAGGTGCGAGTTTGGGTGGAGCAGGAGCAGATCTGGTTTGAGTGGAAGGCTCGTCATCTTCTTCTTCATCTCTATATCCTTGTCGAAGGAGATGTTCAAGGTTGATCCTGCGCGTGGTGGTGGGGATGGTCTCATCCTACTACCAATCGGTAGGGACGGAAAAGCAGTTAGTTCTTTTGTTACGCTAAGCATAGAACCTAGCTTTATCGGCGGGAGTCACGTGACGAACGACAGGTAAAGTCGGAAGGTTTGAGCTTGTGGGCCGCATTAACCACAGAGCCTATCGAAGAGTCTACGATGCTTGGTAGGCGTAGAGACTATGAGAAGGGTCTCGACAAGTAACTTGAAAGTTACCAGCGGATTGGGCTAGATACTACACTTGTATTGCGTAGAACTAACTGGGGAAAAGTACAGGTACACCGGGCATTTATATACATATGAGCGGACCCTGAATAAGGAGTCCATAAAGGGAAACGGAACAGTGGAGCGCCGTTCTAGAAGGGGATACGTCTGTAAAGGAAATAGGGTCAAGGGAAGGAACAAGAAGGAACAGAACAGAACAAAAGGAAGACATACTGTGGACTGCGCAAAGGATCAGGAGTTCCGGTTGGAAGAGAAGAGCAGAAGAAGAACGGAACTCCATCTAAGGATCAAAGGAATCAGAAGGAAGATTAAAGAAATGGAGGAAATCGGAATCGGAGTCCTCGGGTTCCCACGCAGTAATCCACGAGGCGAACTCATGTACCTTGGCCTTGGACATCCAGGGGATTTCTGTAACAGAAACATCTTTGCTCTGGAACTTCACACTATATTCCTTCTGGAGGTACTCACCACTCTTCCAATACCTCCTCCTCTTGTTGCAACCCCAATGCCATGGACATTGACACAGTCCACCTTTCTCCTATCCAATGTGCCAAGCACATGTGTAACAACAAGTGCTTCATTTGCCACAAGGTCAGATGCCACTCCTTCAAGCACTCCTGCTCTGGAGGCACTCGAGGATTCTCACCTCAACCTCCCGCTCCTTCAGCTTCAAGAATTTGGGCTACCATGGTGTCTGCTCCTCCCTTGCCCCTCAAGGAGTATGCCAGGAAGCTCAATATCTCTGATGCAGAGGTGGTGAACTCTCTCAAGATTGTCTATGGGAAAGCATACGAAGATGGAACACCGGTTGAAACCACTGAAAGTGTGGCTAGGCTTGTATGTAATTGACAAAAAAGAACTCATTAAGCCCCACATTTTCTACAACGAAGAGGACCACAGGATTTTTGAGTGGAGGGAAAGCATCAGCATCTTTATCCTCCTTTACTATTGTGCCCATATTTGTATCTGGAAAGAACTCACAATTGATCTCAATTCCTATTTCTTTGTCCAAATCAAACTGCAAAATTGCTGAAATGCATGCTCTCATCAACTGTGGAGCAACAGGGTGCTTTATTAGCACAGCTCTTGTCCATCACCTTGGATGGGAAATGCAAAGACTGCCAAAGCCTCTGACAGCTCACAATGTGGACGGAACCATCAATCAAGGAGGCCTCATATGAAGAATGACGATTGTACATCTGTGTATCAGAGAAAACATGGAGAAGAGACTCTTCTACCTTATACAGGCCAACAAGGACATCATCTTAGGACTTCCTTGGCTATGCCACAACAACCTGACCATCAACTGGTCAACTGGAATGGTCTCCCTGCCCCTTGTCAAAGGAATATCAAGACCAAAGGAGGATGCCGAAATGCAATGATACCTCCTATGTTATAACCTCATGTTCAAGGATGCTATCTTCGACCAACTAGTTGACGATCTATCCATGTCCATGGGAGTGCTGCCTCCCTTGAAAATCAACCAAACCACCATCTCAACCTCCATCATTGCTGATCAGGAGAAAAAGGTTGTCAAGCTACCATCCAAATTCACCAAATTTTGTGATGTTTTTATGAAAGCAAAAGATATTCCTCTTTCTTCCCATCAACCCTTCAACCACACCATTGAATTTGACAAATCATTCATCCTAAAACAAGCCAAGAACTACTCCTTGAACCCTAAGGAGATGGAGGCACTAAAAGGATTTGTTGAAGAAAACCTACGAGAAGGAAAGATCGTCCTATTGAAGTTTCCCCAGGCTTCTCCATTTTTCTTTGTGCCGAAAAAAGATGGAACTTACCATCCTTGCCAGGACTATAAATATCTCAACTCACATATGATCAAGAACACCTATTCCCTTCCTTGTATTGCTGATCTCATCGACATCTTGAAGCACCCACAGTACTTCACCAAACTTGACATCCATTGGGGCTACAACAATATCCATATCTGCTCTGAGAATCAATGGAAGGCCGCCTTCACCACCTCTCTTGATCTCTTCAAGCCCACTGTAATGTTCTTTGGGCAATGCAACTCTCCTTCGACATTTCAGGCATTTATAAACCATATCTTTGCCGACTATCTAGTAGAAGGTTGGCTTATCATTTATATGGATGACCTGATGGTTCATTTCAAGGACTATGATGAACACATTAAACAAGTTCATCTTGTTCTCCAATGCCTTAGAGAACACAAGCTAGGTGTCAAGCTGGAAAAGTGCACATTCTGCACTCTGAAAGCCAAATACCTTGGAATGATTGTAGGAGAAGGACAAGTTTTCATGGACCCTGTGAAACTTACCACCATTAAGGAATGGATCGCCCCCTGCTCCATTAGCACAGTACATATGTACACTCATTTACAATTTTTACAGAAAGTTCATCCCAGATTTCTCCAACATTGTGCAGCCACTTCTCTCTTTGACCAAGAAGGATGCTGCTTGGCAATGGTTACCAGATCATGAGGGTTCTTTCCAGAAACTCAAAGATACTGTCTTCTTTCTAGATATGTACCTCTGTATCTTCTGCCAAGGAAACACCTCAAAATGGGTTGAACTTTTACCTATGGCTGAGTTTTTGCATAACTCAGCTATCCACTCTGTCACCAATGCTACCCTGTTCTTGTTGATGCATGGGTACAAACCCCATGCTTACCCCCCAATTGGAACCACCTTTCTTCTTGCCTTGAAAAAGTGGTTAGAAATTCTTGATGCCACACGAAAGGAGGCCACCACCACTCATGCCAAAGCCACTCAGACCGTTAAAGAGTGCATTGAAATAAAGTTTACCCCATGGAAAGTAGGAAACAAGGTCTGGCTCAACTCTTGAAACCTTAGGTTCAATTTCCCCTCTTGCAAGCTTGCTCCCTGCCACAAAGGACCATTCAAGATTGATGCAGTCATTTCTTCTTATGCTTACAAACTTTGTCTTCTCCTGACTTGGAAGAAGATCCACAATGTCTTCCATGCCTCCCTTCTTTTGACATTTACCAAAATGGATGAACATGGATCAAATTACTTCAATCCTCCTTCCAAGATCATCAAAGGAGAAGAGGAGTACGAAACCGAGACCATTCATTCTCACTGAGGATCTCCTGGATGCCATCAATTTCTCATCTCTTGGAAGGACTACTCTTGTGTCAAGGACACTTGGGAACTGGAATTGCATCTTTTACATGCAAAATACATGTTGCAGGCTTACAAACTCTCTCGACCTAAAGAGTTTGCTATGGTGACTTCATCCTAATTCTCATCGTTGCCATCATCACCACCAGCTCCACCCCATCCACTGCCTCCCCAACCTCTGGTTATCCCATCACCCCACTTCATTGTCTGATTATTCAAGAGACAGAAAACTTTCTGTTGCTCTAGCCACTAAGGATCCTCCCATTCCTTCTTCCCTTCATGGATCCAATGAGGGTTGTATGCGACAACCTCAAAGGATGTCCTCACTATTCGCCTAGTCAGTGTGTTCCCTCGATGTTAGCATGTTGGCTCACTGATTCGCCCACATACCATGATGGGCATTCACCGCTCTGACACCTGGTCTTGGAGATCCAAGATTCCCCTCATCAGAACCAACATGATCAGTATGGTCACTGACATCAAACACAACGTTGCAAAGGAGATTGTCAGAAGGATGAGTTCGTACATGGGAATTTCATTGAATTCCTCACACTTCATCACTCACCTTTTTAACCCTTCATTCTCCCTGCCTATCTCCCCCATGCTGTGCTCACAGTCCACAGTCCACAGTCTGCAGCCTCACTGCCTTGTGCAGTCCTGACTTCACCCAATCCCGCTTTGATCCACAAAAGCTTCAGAATTCCGCCCCTCCATGCTTCTTTCCGTTTCTGCTCTACCCAAGTCTTTCCAACTTCTTGATTTGGATTTCCCCTGGGGTATTTAATGCCCAGGAACCTTTGTCTTTGTGCTATCCCCTTGCTTGACATGTACACATCCCCTGCCTTTGACGTCTCTGCATCTGGCATCCCTACTCCTATTATTCCGATTTCGTCACTCTCTCACCTCCCCCTCTGTGAACAACATGTTGTCTTCACATCGGTCCTCAAAGACCTGTCAGTGCTACTCCCCATTGAGCAGAGCACCAAATTCAGAAATGATTGGGAAATCCTCATTGCTGGCCTCATCCAGCTCTACCACAACTACTCCCATGGCAGACTCCATCTGGCAATGACCACTGACCTCTCCATTGAGGATGCACAACGATGAAACCATAGACTCACTGCACACCAGTATGAGATCCTCCAGCTCCTGGCCTCCACCAACTTTTCTCGCTTCTTCCATCTCATCCCTGAGGAGATCATGCAGCACATCTTCACCACGACTATCAGACTTTGCAACCCAGAGCAAAGAAGGCACTTCTTCCAGGGGGCGCCCCACACGACACCTGAGTCCAAAGTTCACACTCCTGAATCTACTCCAAACCTTGACTCCAGAGTTGCTACTGCAGACACCTCACCACAGGACCTCTCCTCTCCATCGCAGAGCTCTGTTCCCGTTCCACCCCCATTTCAGGGACGCAGACCTACACCCACTACTGAACTCAACTTCTCTCGACTGATTGACACCATCCAATCTGTCTTCCAGTCCATGCCATCCAGCTCCTGTTCCAGTTCCACATCTGTTCATGGAATCTTGCTCTGTTGATGTCACAATTACTCAGCTATGCATTGCTTTGTCTGTGGAAACTCCAGTCACCTCCGTTCCTCTTGCCCCACCTATCAGTGCCCATACTGTCAGGCCCATGCTCCTGGACAATCCAATCTGCCTGTCCAGTCTACCTCTCTCAAGTCAATGGCAGGGATGCCAATGAAACCGACAGTGATGGAGACATTAGTTTCTAAGGTGGTGTCTCAGGCATACAATGGGGGTAATGTTACAGAAATCCCCTGGATGACTGAGGCCAAGGAGCATGAGTTCAACTCATGGGTAACTGCATGGAAACCCAAGGACTCTGATTCCAAGTTTGCCTATTTCTTTGATCTTCCTTCTAATTTCTTTGATCCTTAGAGATCCTTGTCTGATGGAGTTCTGTTCTTCTTCCATTCTTTCTTTCCTACTGGAACTCTACTTCTCCTTTCATATGTCTTCTTTGTTCCTTTCCTTTCATATGTTTTCTTTGTTCCTTTCCTTTCATATGTTTTCTTTGCTCCTTTCCATTCCATTCTCTTCTGTGTTCTGCAGTTCACCTATTCTGTTCCATTCTCCTTATGGACATATCCCCTTCTAGAATGGCACTCACTCCACTGTTCTGTTTCCCCTTTAGAACTCCTTATTCAGGGTCTGCTCACTGTATATAAACACCCAGTGTACTTGTTGAGATCCTTCTTATAGTCTCTATACCTACCAAGCATAGTAGACTTATCGACCAGCTCTGAGGTTAACATGGCCCTTAAGCTCCAGACTTGCACTTTACTTGTTGTTTGTTACAAAGACTCACACCAATAAAGCTAGGTTCTATGCTTAGTGTAACAGTTAGCGAGTTGGCTCACTAAATTGCCCACATACCCTGGTCCTGGAGAACCAGGATTAACCGAGTCAACACTAGAATGGCTAGCACAGCCAGTAACCCCAAACACAACATGACAAAGGAAATTGTTAGAAGGAGGAGTTGATACATGAGGATTTCACTGCATTTCTCATGCTTCATCACTTATCTTTTTAACCCTTCCTTCCTCCTGCCTATCCCCATCAAGCTATGTTCTGCAGTCTGCAGTCTGCAGTTCACAGCTGCCCTATTTTGATCTCACCCAATCTCATTTTGATTCACAGAAGCTCCAGAATTCTTTCCCTCCGTGCCTCTTTCTGCTTCTACTCCACCCAAGCCTTTCCAACTCCCTAATCTGAACTTCCCCTGGGGTACTTAAACACCCAGGAACTCCACCTTTTCACTGCTCCTTTTTAATATGTCTATCTCTCCTGCTTCAGATATTTCTGCTTCAGGCATCTCTACCCCCATTATTCTAATTTCTTTGCTTTCTTGACTCCCTCTCTGTGAATGACATGTTGTCTTCGTGTTGGTCCTTGAAGACCCCTTAGCATTACTCCCCATTGAGCAGAGTGCGGAGTTTTGGAATGACAGGGAAGTCCTCACTGCTGGCCTCATCCAGCTCTACCACAACTACTCCCATTGCTGGCTCCATCTGGCAACAACCCCTGACCTCTCCATTGAGGATGCATGGCAATGGAACCAGACTTGCTGCACACTGGTATGAGGTCCTCCAACTCCTTGCCTCCACCAACTTCCCTTGCTCCTTCCATCTCATCCCTGAGGAAGTCATGCAGTGGATCTTCGCTGCAACTATTGGATTATGCAATGAAGAGCAACGAAGGCACTTCTTCCAGGGAGTGCCCCACATGACACCCAAGTCTGGAGTTCACACTCCTGAATCTACTCCAAACCTTGACTCTGGAGTTGCTACTGTGGACACCTCGCCGCAGAGCCTCCCCTCTTCATCACAGAGCCCCGTTCCCATTCCACCCCCATTTCAGGGACATGGACCTAGACCTGCTTCTGACCTCAACTTCTCTCAGTTGGTCAAAACCATCCAGTCTGTCTTCCAATCCATGCCTGCCAGCCAAAACCTCAGTCCCACTCCTGTCTGAGGAGTGTTGCTCCCTCAATGTCACAATCACTCAGCTATGTGCTGCTTCATCTGTGAAAACCCCAATCACCTTCGCCCCTCCTGCCCTGCCTACCAGTGCCCTTACTGTCAGGCCCATGCTCCTGAACATATCCAATCTGCCTGTCCAGTCTACTCTCTAGAGTCAATGGCAGAGACCCCAATGAGACTGACAGCAATGAAGACATTAGTTTCTGAGATGGTGTCTCAGGCAAACAATGGGGGTAATGCTATAGAAATCCCCTGGATGACCAAGGCCGAGGAGTACAAGGTCAACTTGTGGGTAACTATGTGGGAACCCAAGGACTCCACTTCTGATTTTGCCTGCTTCTTTGATCTTTCTTCTGATTCTTTTGATTCTTAGGAATCCTTGTCTGACAGAGTTCCATTCTGCTTCCACTCTTCTTTTCTACCAGAACTCCTTCTTCTCCTTTCAACGGCATTCCGCTGTTCTGTTTTCCCTTTAGAACTTCTTATTCAGGGTTCACTTACAGTATATAAACGCCCACTGTACTTGTAGTTTTCCCAGTTAGTTCTATGTAATTCAAGTGTAGTTTCTAGCCTAATCCACTTGTAGATTGTGATCTACTTTGTGAGACCTTTCTCTTGTCTCTACACCTACCAAGCATTGCAGACTTATTGACTTAGCTTAGAGGTTGTGGCCCTCTAGCTTGAAGACTTGCTCTTTACTTGTTGTTCATCACGAAGACTCTTGCTGATAAAGCTAGGTTCTACGCTTAGCATAACAGATGGTCTGATTGGTAAAAGCCTTGGGAAAGTGCTTCTTGCAGACATTGTTTTCCAAACACCTTTGAGAAGAGCAGGGTCCATGAAGCATGCATTTGGAAACAGCAGAGTGAAGTTGGGGATGAATTTGTGGATCAGAAATTTGTGCAGAGATAATGACATCAATTTGCTTGATAGTAGAAATCTTGTCTTGCAGCTCCAAGAAGATCAAAAGGTACATATGAGGAAGTCCACGCTTTTGATATTCAATGGTGTAAACAAATCCAGCCACCTATCCAAAGTATCCATCACAAATCTTTTTCAACAATGCTTGTTGCTTGGCATAAAAGACATGTGCAACCAAGTCAGGCCTGTCCAACCTAGATAATAATGAGTCGTCAGCTTTGTTGATAACATTCAGGTTGAAATACATATATATACACACCAGCAAGCAGATTTTGAGAGATTTCAGGCCAGCTTCCATTAGCAGTCATGGTGAGAAATAAGTTGGGCTTTCTAAATTTTTGACAAATGGCCAGAGAGTCTTGAAGCAGCTGCTGCATATGGTGAGGCCCACCTTTGTGAGTGGAAGGAAGGATGACACAACTGACTTGACCCAAGTTTTGATGTTCACCACCATCATGATGCATCCAATCTTGCAATCCTTGATATAGATTAGCCCTGAGTTTTGTCTGATTGTTGGCAGCCCATGTAAGATTGCACTACTTAATGGATGCCCATCCATCACAGGTGAATTGCTGAAAGAGCCTTCCTCCTTTGAAAAGATTTTATGATTCTACCTCAGATGGCCATATGTGGAGTCTGTAGGCATACCAGAGAAGTTGTGTGATCTTCTTTGAGTAGTGTGCATTCCCATTACACTGTTGCAAGGGTATGTCCAGATGCCAGCCCTCCTCTTCACATGGAAAAAAGAGCACATAATGTAGTGAAAGATAGGATGGATGGAGATTGCTGATATGATGTAGACCACCACCTTGCAAACATACAATGATGTCATGATCCACCCTCACATTCTCTGAACCATCTCCTGGCACAATTGCAGCTATCTCCTCCACAGTAGATAGATTGTATCTTCTAGCATCAGCTGCCTGTTGTAGATGGGGATGCATGTGTATGTCAGTATGTTCCTCAGGTGGTTTAGCCTATAGAATGTTATGAATAATTCTCTCTTGCATGAATTGTGACTACTCACCCTCATGATTTCATAGGCCTGTTGATAGAGTGGTGTGAAAATCTAGCAAAATAGTGCCATCAAGCTGAGGATTTCATTGGACACGTCTGTTAGTTGCTTCCTCTGGGTCATATATATAGAGCTGAGCATATGATGGTTGTAATCCATCAGGTGGTATAAGGGCTCCCATGAGGTGGTGAAGTACACCATGAATGCAAAAAAATGCTGGCCCAGAGCCTTACAGTGAGGTGCAAAACCGTTGCAATATCTAACCCCAAACCGGGGCGCGAAGCG
>JBBPNN010001369.1:0-10045 GCA_038090935.1 Hortiboletus campestris
CTCGGAGCTTAAACGCGAAAGAAAGAAGCTCGGGTCTGACAACAGGCGGCTCGAGTCAGAGGTCGACCGCCTCCGCGCTTCTGTGAGGCAAGAACAAACGAAAGCGAAGCCCAAGGCTCTCTCTCTAACAGCGTTTGCAAATCGAGCGCCGGGGCGTTCCTTTGGTCTGTTTAGCAACGCTGTCGCTAGTTCTTCTCGGATGTTCGTCCCGCATAGTCGCTCTGCTGATACTCCGTCTGCGGCATCTGTCCAACGTCATCGTCCTGCGCGTTCACACCCTGCCACTGGTACTTCTGGAGCGCAAAGCATCTTTGCCAACAACCTACCCCCGGTTCCTTTCAAAGCGCCACCTACTTACGCCGATCTTGACCTCGAAGATAAGTCAAGCACCGATTCAGACGATCTATGGACCAAGACTGCATATATTGCTCGTGAACTCCAGAATGAATTTGATTCTGAAGACAGACGACTCCGCCAAGAGCAAGCAGAGCTCGTGCGGTACATTCAATCCACGTTTCAGTGCAGCATATGCCTAGACGAACTGCCTGAAGACTACGTCGCCAAAGTAGATGATTGCGTGCACACGATGTGTAGGACGTGTTTGAGGGAGTATGTTTCCTCAAAGATCCAAGAACACCGGTACCCGATATTTTGTCCCATGTGCACCATCGCCGCGGAGAGAAAAGCTAAACCTGGTGGTAGGCATCACGTTTGCTATTCCCTCGTTGGCGACGTCAATTTTTTTGCTTTGTAGTGCTCTCGAGGTTCTTGATCGAACAACTCGGTGTCAGCGAAGAGCAGTCTCAGATCTTGACCGAGATGGAGCTGGCTGAATTCACCGTCCAAATCCATTGTCGCAAGTACGTCGACTATCCGGCCCCGCTGTACTCTTTCCATTCGAGTAAGAGAAATGACATGCTTTCTACAGGTGCCGACGCCCTACGTTTGTGGATCGCGAAGACCACTCGGACGCGATCAATATCGTGTGTCCTCAGAAAGACTGTAATCACGTATGGTGCAAAAAGTGCGAGCAGACGATCATCCCCGACGGCCCGAAACATTCATGTGACGGGTCGTCCGAGCTGGACCATCTGATGAAAGAAAAGGGGTGGAAACATTGTCCGAGTACGTGACGTTCCCCCTTCTTTTTTTTCGAGCGTAGATGCACACCCCCTTACTCGAGCACTCACGAACCGGTGTACAGATTGCAAGACGCCGATATTAAAGGAGACTGGATGTAATCATATGACGGTATGTGCTCGCCCTCCCTCGACGACGCCGGTCGTCTGACATGGATGCCATGTTCTCTGTTTTTGGCAGTGCATCTCGCCCGGGTGCAACACCCACTTTTGCTACATCTGTGGTGACATGATCATCCGATCCGCGCTCAACCAAGAGATCGCTCAGTCCGTCTCGGCACATTTCCGCAAGTGTCAGCTGTTCGAGGTCCCAAATTGACGGCGTTTACGGGGGGGTTCTCTGGTTGTCGAGTTCATGAGGATATATGGTTCGGAAGAGCGCTTGTGCCCTCTTTACTGTACCCTACTCTTGTGAAGGAGAAATGTGGTGTGTGTAAGATGGATCGTCTTGGTTTTCGACAATGTTATTTTATCTCGCGTAGACTCTGAGTCCGTAATGACGAAATAGGCTGGCCATGGGGAAAGGGCGGGAAAGGACGCACTACCTGAGAAACACGGGTATCGAAGGCACGCCGTAGTTCGGAATGTGGATTGCTGGAGCTCCCAAGCATCAGATAGGTATCTGTATGGAGATGTGCATTGATATCTTCTCTTTCGACTCGCCCCAATGTTCTTTGAACCGATTCGAGGGTCTATCAGATCGAATTGAACCGTTCAAAACGAATCGCTGAAAGATTTTCCGACAGACTCTTATCCTTCAAAGGTGCCATATCTGCGTCAAGTTTGTCAACAGAGACTCCAATCCTGCAGGCATTGCCAAAGCCGTGACTGATGACAAGACGAATGGCGATCTTTGTCGAGGGTATCGATAAATCATTCCAATGTATAACGCTGCCCGGTCCAGGATGCCAGAGCTCGCCAAGGTGAGTCGCCCGCGCAAATCTCGAAAGACGAACAAGATAGTGACGCTTGGCAATTCCGAAGATACGGGTCACCCCCGACAGTGGTATCCTATTGATCGTCAATGATACGCTCAGAATGGGAGGATATCTCACGGCGCGGACATCGTATGCATGCTGTAAAAGTCTTTGCTCAATATTTGTGATCAGTTCCCAACGTCCACCGCGGCCTTGCGTTGTACCACCAAGTGGACTAGAGACCGCGGAACCAACGGTTGCCACAGGTGTCTCGTCAACTGACTCGGGGACGATGAATTGCGGACCAGCTTGCGGATTGCCAACTCTCGAATCGATGATAGGCAAGTTTGACTGAACGAACCTGCAGCAGCAGGTTTGCTGCGTTCAGATCCTGGGCCATCGGAGCGGTGTCATGGGTTGCTCTTCAGTCAGACTTTTTGAACCAGGGCCGGTGCCAGCCCGGCCGTGGGATCCAACTTGTAGTTGACCTTGATTCAAATGCCAACCCACCCTCAACAACATCATCTATCGCTATTTCTGGGTCTACTTTTGTCATATTTGAATGTCATCCTACAGGCTTTCCAAGTACTAGCAGCACCATTCGGCCTTCCAACATGAACAAACTCTATTCCCGACAGCGTTGTCATTGGATTCAATGCAGATTAAAGAGATGATAAGCTAATGGTATGCAGCTGAAAAAGTCTAAGTGATATCATAATGCGTGGTAGTGCTTTAGGGCTTTGGGCGAGGCGTAAATTTGAGCAAGCATCCGTCCTTCGGGAAGAGTGTTGCAATGATCCTGTTCATACATTCAATGAGCACACATAGACCACCGCACAGAGCGAAAGACGTACTGGACTTTATCGCTCTCGGGCGTGAGATGGTGCTCCCAGTTGGCGAGTACGCTGGCAGTAGCAAGGACGAGTCCAATGTTCAATTGTGCGTACTCGATACCGATGCACTTGTGAGGACCACTGCCAAACACGAGGTAATTTTTGGGGTTGGTATTGGCAGAATTATTAGGATCAAGCCACCGTTCGGGGATCAAGCTATCATGATCGGGGTATACTTCGGGGTCGTGCAAGGAGTTGTAAAAGGACGGGATCACCATACTGCTGGCAGGGACCGTATAATCGGAAGTGATAGGAAACGCCCGCGTGGTCTTGTAAGGAACCTTGGAACACGTTGTCAAGTACGTGCTCACAGAAACGCAGTAGATGGGATTACCATAGTGACAGGAGGCTTGATGCGCATGCTTTCCTTGACAAAAGCCCTCAAGTAGGGCATCTCCTCCAACATTTCCAAGGTCATAGGCTTGTCGATATCATTACCCCGAACGCGGTACTGTTCTTCGCGAATCTTGGCTAAGAGCTCGGGGTGGTCGGCAAGGTGCTGGAAGCCGTAAATCAAACCACTGCTCATAGCATCTTGAGAGGCGAACAAGAACGAGAAGACAACCATGGCCATCTCGCGGTCACTGAAATCTTTCCGACCCTTATAACCAGGGGCCTGCAATTCCTTGACCCACTGCTCGAGCATGCACTCTGGCTCGGCACCCTCTGCAATGGCGATCTTTGATTTTGCGGCAGCCATCTCCAGCCATTTGAACGCAGCTTTGCGAGCTTGGATGGCTTTGTAAACTTTGGTTCCAGGGAGAGCGAGGGGGAAGTTGACGAGCTCCAGGGCACGGGTGATATCCCAGTACTTTTCGCTGATCTCCTCAGCACCTTCCTCGGGAATATGGTTACCGCAGAAGACACGAAGCGATGTATGCATATTAAGTGCACGTGCCGTCTTCATGATAGCCTTGGGTGAGGGATCTTTGGCAGCGTCTGCAAGCCATTGGTTCAAATGTTTGCGAGCGATGGCGTCCTGAATGGAAATGTAGATGCTTCAAAACGATGAGAGTGAACGCGGGAGCTAAGGCTGGTAGACGCGTACCTAAGAGCCTTACGGGTGAAAAGCGTATTCAAGACCCTTCGGTACTCTACGTGACTTTTACCAGTAAGAAAGACCCTGGGAAAGATTACTAAAAAATCTGTTTGCGCGCAAGTAAAGGACATGTACAAACCAGTTATCGGGCATGAGGACTGACTTTGCCGAGTGGACAAGACAGGGTTCGGCGTGATTTGGGGAGTTCAATATCTTACGCGAATACTCGTTCGACGAGGCCATGACGATAAAGCTAGGTGCAAGGTCTGTCAGCGACTATGCGATGGAGAAGCAAGGACGTGACTCGCATGTTGAATACGCTGACGGCACTAAGGGCCCCAGAGTTCCACTGAGCCATGTAGCACTCCATGGTGGGTTTCATAGAATCGGCGAATTTTCCGATGATTGGAATGGTCCATGTCGCGCCTGGGAGGTGCTTTTTCTTGTACCTGTACACGGACTGCTCGAGGACGAGGAGGGCGGCGACGATGGCGAGGGTGGTGTAAAGCCAAGTTGCCTGGTTAGAGGTAGGGAGGAAGAACGGAGGGATGGGGATGTGAACGAGGGGGGAGGAGGGGGGGGAGGGACTTGGGACGGACGAGGAATAATGGCGAAGGAGGGACGCCATGATGAGGTAGCTGCAAAGGACAGACGCGAACTTATTCTCCCCAAATCGCGCCCTGATTGGCCACAAAAAATCAGTCGATGGCACTTCACATAAGCACAGCCACAATAAACCATCTGTTACAATCACCGCGCTGCAAGTATATATTTTCGATCGCGACATGGGTACAATTGTACGAGTGTGATGTCCAGGAAAATGACCATTTAAATGAGATTAAAGCAATAGACCACCAATGACAACAGCAAATGCCGCACCAAGGACACTCTGTATGCCAGCCCTCGCACCTACTCCGGCACCGCTTGTGGAAGAAGTTGCGCTTGACAGGTTGACTGGCGCAGGTGCACTGGACACATTCAAGGACGTGTTGACGTTTGGTGCAACAAAGGTCGGTCCACCTCCGGCGCCAGTGCTGTTGACGTCTGGGGCGAGGTACGGGACGTAGGCCCCGGGATTCAAAGCGCCAGAAATCGTGCCTGTAAGGTTCAGTAGTGGAAGGTTGTCGGTCGTGAGGTTGTTGTTCTGGTACGAGGTAGCATTCGCAACAAAGGCAAAGACATCTGACACGCCCATGTACGTTAGGCTCAATATAAGGATACCAGGCGAGAAAGCGCACTGGAAACAGTCTTGTTGGTATCCTGCCTACCAAGGTTGCCAAGGCCCCAGTTATTTTGGACAGTAGAGAGGCTAATCAAGTCTTATAAGTTGACGAGTTTTGCCAAATGAACAGCATTCCTTACGTGGAATAGTGAGTATAAAACGTATCATCGGTTGTGTTCCAGAGGTCTTGCGGGATGACACCACCAATCAGAAGGCTGAATATCTGGTTGTTGATGTTATAGGTTTCGTTCCTATGGAAAAAGAATGAGTAGAAGTTTGACTACCCCAGAAATTGGCGTACTCGTCAAACGTCAACAAGATCAGCGTCTTGGCGGTGTTGAAATTGGAGTCCTGAAGCAGGGGAACTAGCCAGTAGTCCAGCCAGGAAGCAGCAAATTCGATGGTGGTGTCGTGTGCATCGCTGTGATAAAGTTAGCACGAGGTATTGGTAAAATAGAGCGACTCACTTTCGGAGATTAGGCGTGACAAAGATCCACTGAGAAAGGGTGTCGTTGCCAACCTATATTACACGTACGCGGTCAGCAAAACTATCAGCCAAAACAAGTAGACGACACCTACATCAACAGCAAAATCGTTGAAGTTCCTAATACGCACGGCGCGCGTGGTATTCTGGCCAACCGAATCAAATATGACCAACGGGTTGTGCTTGCGCGCATAGTACGTGTAGTTATCAGGGTTGGTGAAGTTGTAGCCCGGGTATCCATCTGTGGGCATGTTTTCCTGATAGGATGACCAGCTGATACTCTGCGCCTCCAAGAGGTCGACGACTGTCGAGACGTTGTTAGGGATAAAGGCAAGCTCATCGTCTGCGAGACCAAAAAAGTCGCCCCCAGCTGATGCGATGTAGTTGGGCTCGCTAGGGTGAGTCACAGCGTAGTAGCTACTGAGAAGGATTCCCTGGGCAGTCAGGTTCTGGAAGACGGGATTTGAGCGGGCTTGCGCAAAGTCGGTGTTCTCGAGCCAGATTTGAATGAAGCGGTCGAAAACCTTGCCAGGTACGTTTGGGGAGTTGGCGATCGTGCCGTTTGAGTCGCCGACGTAGAAGGGAGACGTGTCGGTCGGGCTGTTAAAACAATGTCAATGCCGTGACAATGGAGACATGGGTAACTGGGCTTGCGCTGCAGCAGGGGCGGTGAAGGTCGACGCGATTGCCGCTGAAACAGTCCCCACTACTGCTCCAAGAAGGATGGAGTGCTTGATAACCATGCTGGTTGAATGCAGTTCAAGGACAACTCAGAAGCACCGAGGCCGTCCATGATATACCCTCTCGTCGGCAAGCACGTGGCCTCTTCTGTGAAATCGAGTAATATCAACGCTCAAACCATCAACGTGCTAACCCCGACTTGACAATTCCTAACAGTAAGGAGAGTAATGGCGCACGTGACTTGAGATCCCAGCTCATCACAAACGTTCGTTGTGACGGTGGCCACAGTGTGGCCACTCTGCCTCGCTGTAGATATGCGGGTTTGGGAGTTAGGACTGCCGATTGCATCCGCAATGATACGATGTCTAGGGCATGGCCCATCGCCAATATTGACATGGACAGATCATGATGCATTGATGTATGATGCTCCCAATTCGAATGACGGGGACCCAGTTCGAAAGAAGTAGGGGTCTCGATCCAGATGCTGAACACGAGGAGTTAGAATCACATTAGTGGACCTTTGGGGAATAAACTTGCCGAACCTGCGAATGGTCCAACCCCATCACCCCTTAATGTCTAGTAATATAAGACTCCGTACTCGGGCCCCCAGAAAGACTTCGATTCTTGCTTTTTCTATGACATGTTCAACAGGTCCGCTGAGACCGTGGATGATATTGCGCATCTAGTGTGCTTACATTGAAAAGTGTTGGCACGGTGCTTGGTATCCATGTGATCGATGCGGAGGAGATGATGGTGGAATTGTCCAACCCACTAGATCTGCCTTTTTCTGGTCAGAGCAACCGATTGAGAGGGAGATGTATGACAGGTATCGGCGCCCACTCTTATTCACACCCGTGGGGCTCTCGCTGCGAGTGGCGCAACGTTGACAGGGTCCAGAAGGAGGAACAGTCACTCACGACAAACCAACCAAACCGATCGAACCATGCGATGCCATGCAGTCTTCATTTCCGTCTTGACGCCACGAAATCAAGTGACGGTGCTTCCACCCACTCACTTAAAGTGGTCTCGACGCAACTACAAGTGTTCGCCCGGCTATGTGATCATCGTTGTCACTGGCAATAGCACGCTGCAATGCGCAAGTACATACTTTCTGTAGCCCGTCAATTAAAAAATCCGAGAAGGCAATATTCTACAGCAGTAGAGGGCCGGCAAAATCAGCGCCCATGGCCGACGCCAAGAGATCAGCTTGAGCGAAGCCACTGAGGCCACTGAGGCCACTAGCGGCCGTAATGTTGACAGACGCAGGTCCATCTAGAGGATTTGATGCCATGTTGGTACTGTCCGTAACAAACGTCGGTCCACTTCCACCATCAGTTGCCGATGTGTTAGGCTCGAGATAAGGAACATAGTACTGGGGATTCAACGGCCCGGGCATAGTCTGGGTGAGATCAACAAGAGCCAGCTCTGGATCGCTGTTGAGGCCGTTGTTCTTGTAACCAGTGACACTCGCGACAAACCCGAAGACATCTGAAAGGCGAGATAAAGGCACAGTCGTGCATAGTTGTAATGCGATACTCACTGGCCACGACCGAGGGTATCAAGGTCCTAGTTTACTTCGACTGTCGAGAGACTGAAGAAACTTGAATACAATAAAGCTGGGAGGGAAGTCTCACATGGAATAGTGGGTATAGAAATTATCATCCATGGTGTTTCAGGATTAGCGCTACTAAGATTACCTGGTTGTTGACGGCATACGTCTCATTCCTTGTGAGATTGACAATCAGTCTCGGAGAGCGTTGCGTATAGTGGATTTGACTCACTCTTCGAAAGTCAGTAAGATCAATGCCCCAGCTGTGTAGAAGTCGAGGTCCTTTGAGCAAGAGGACGAGCTAGTACTGTAGTCATTGCACAGAAAAGGAGACACCCGTGTCGTGACCATTGCTAGGCGCGATACGACCATCAAAAGCGTGTTTCCGGACTCGGAGGATATACGAAACAAACACGAACTTTCTGATAGGGGTGACGAATACTACCCATTGAGGAATGGAGTAATTCCAAGCTAGGCGAAGTTCAGGCCTTCAGGTACCGCCAACTGAACGTTCACGTGCGTAAATCGGCTGACATCGACAACAAAGTTGAAGTTCCTGATGCGCGCGGTGCGTGTTGCGTTCATGCTGACTGAACTGTAAATGACACGAGGGTTGTGCGTGCAAACATTAATAGGTGGAGTTCTTGTAGGTGTCCATCAGTTGGCATGTTCTCTTGATATTCAGAGCAACTAATGCACTTCTGATGGAGGAGGTCCACAATGGTGGACATATTGCTTGGAATGTACTCCATATCACCGTTGCACAATCCCCAGTGCCGAGATAGTTGGGCTCGCTCATGTGGGTCAAGCCATAGTAGCTGGTGAGCGGGATACCCTGTGTTGAGAGGGTTTGGAAGGCTTCTTGGGAGGCTGCCTGGGCGTAATCGGTGCTAAATCTGGATGAAGCGATCGAAAATGGTACTACAGGGAACCAAAGGGGTGTTTTGGATGGTTCCGTCCGACGCGCCAACATAGAATGATGATGATGTGAAAATGAAACTGATGGACTGTCAGATCAGTTAACTGCCGAGAACACCAAGACGGAATTCATACACACGCAGCAGCTGGAGATGCGAGTGCGCCAAGGACAAGCGGGAACAGAGATGCCCAAAGTCGTTAGTCGTTACGGGAGGGGTCAAAAGGCAACTGGCTTCCTGGCGAGTCTGGCATATTTATGTGGCCGAAACTCGCCCACAATATTATTTTTTGCTCAACTTGAACTTACAGACCAGCAACTCTCTGTCGGCATGGTTCACTCGTGTTTAGAATGATTGCGATTGGGCGGCATCCGGTATGTCCTGAGCCATCTCACGGCTGGCGGAGTGACTCGCATAGCCTCGCAGCTAATTCAGCGCGGCTCTCGCGAACAGGCACAATGCACGAAGTTGCACTGTGAGTCCTCGGCTCACATGATGCATGACGTTTGAGGGTTTTGCGCTGTGACAAAGTTGGCAAAATGTGCGCAACGGACGGCGATTATGAAAGCGGGCAAAGCCAGGGCAGTGTGATCAAGGGACATGATCAGGGGTCCTTCTCACTGGCAGCCTAATGTTGAGATGTGCGCTATGTGGGGATATTGAGGCTGGAAATTGAATGTCCGTAGCAATATTGTGAAGGCAAGAATTCGAAGGTGGTCCGGAAGAAGTTTTACGTTTGATCGCTCCGAGAGTGGCTGGTATCAGAGGAGATTCCATACACCATCCCACGGCGGGGAATGGGACAGCACGAGTATGCAACAAAGTTGCACTGTCGCTCGAATCGGCCGGCGAAAAATCGCATGTGATCCATAAGTCTGGTCTGTAGACAGGGACCCTCTCGGAGTGACCTGTGCCTGGTGTTTGATGGGATGATTGGAGAGAGACGGCGTGGAAAACACATAGATTCCTAGGGGAAGCACTGATAAGGTTTCTGAAGTGCCAATGCAGAGTGAGGGTCACGTGAGATACGGTCAGCGTGGCAACCGAGGCAATTCCGAGTGCAAGCTGCGCGGCCTGCATCAGTGAACTGGGAGCCGAGGAAACTAGAAAATACCTTTGTGTTGCCGAGCAACCAAGTTTACCTGCTTTTTATTGGCCAAAGCTATTTGTAGCTCCTTTAGGGAGACATCTCTACGTAGCATAA
>JBBPNN010001370.1:0-10044 GCA_038090935.1 Hortiboletus campestris
TGATACCAGATTCTAGAGCAGTCTATGACCTCATCTTTACGCTATCCATATTACTCACCATTATTAGATAAGTTTCTCTTATCTTTGGTCTAGACCATGACATCATTGTGTCATGAGATGTGATACATGTTTCACTATACATTTCACATTCTGTTACATGTTTCATCTCTAATACATGTTTTATCCCTTTATCTCTTACATGTTTCATCTCTGAAACATGTCTCATGTACTTCAGTGTTTCATCACTGAACACTATTAAAGACATGGCCTTAAGTCTGTCTCAATAACAATAACAATAACAATTCTTACTTTCGGCCTTTGCTCCCTCCTCTCACTCAGTACCTCTGAGGATATCCATCCAGTATCCTCTTTCTCTGAAAATGTCTCTATCAGTGTTCTACACTTGAGACAATCTTTGTTACCAACCTAGAACCTATCAGTGAGCATATCCCACTGATACCATTACCCTTCTTGCCCCTGGATAATCAGGTTATCCCGATATGAGCAACCGAAGGAGAGGCAAGTTCTTCCACACAAGCTCATCAAGCATTTTTCGGAGCTTGTCCAATTCAAGGTCATCATCAAAGAGAAGTGCCAGTGCCTTCAAAGACTGGGGGCACCAATCGAGTGTGATGGCAAATGATAGAGGATCTGCGGCAAGAGCATGTAGGCACTGAACATCTATCGCCCCGAGGGGTTGGCAATGTTTGCAATGAACAAGCCAAAAGCAAGACGGTTTGACCCTGACCCTCTTCCCAGGCCCAATGCCCTCAAAGTGCCACAGATACCAGCACATGTGGAATCCAAGCCCTCCAAGCAATGGTAGGGCTGTGATTGCATCCCAGTGTTCTGCAGCCACAAAGCTGTTGAAAAATGTGAGTTTGTGGATGTTTCTCATGTGTGACATCCCAGCAAGATACTTGTTGGTGAGTAATTTGCCTGTGTCATTGAATGTCTTGGCCCAGCTGGTGAAATGGTGTCAAGACTTGTTGAGAATTCTGGTATTTCATATTTTAATATTCAATTCCTGATACCAGATTCTAGAGTGGTCTATGACCTTATCTTTATGCAATCCATATTACTCACCATTATTAGATAAGCTATCCTTATCTTTGGTCTAGACTATGACATCATTGTATCATAAGATGTGATACATGTTTTACTATACGTTTCACATTCTCTAACATGTTTCACACCTAATACATGTTTTTATCCCTTACACATTTCATTTCTGAAACATGTATTACTTACATCAGTGTTTCATCACTGATCACTATATAAGACATGGACTTAAGCCTGTCTCAATAATGATAACAATTACTTTCATCCTTCACTCCATCCCCTCACTCAAATCCTCTGAGGATATTGTCTGATCCATCCACTATCCTCATTCTCTGAAGACATCTCTTTATGTGTCCTTACACTTGAGACATTCTTTGTTACCAACCATCAACCTATCAGTGCGTATCTCCCACTGATTCATTACCCTTCTTGCCCCTGCATAATCAGGTTATCCCGATAGGTTATGAGCTCTACTTAAAGAGCAGTATGTTATATTGCTAGCAACGATGCCTGCTATCTTTTTGCATTACGATTCATGGTTGGTTGAAGGATTTATGATGACCTTATCCATGGTTGCCACTGCATTTAATTATGCACTCATCACTCCTATCATTGAGGAGGACAGACTCCTTGAGTTCACTGCACAATCTGGGAGATTGATTGTCAAATGCTTACATGATGGCTTTTGATTTAATCTTAATACTCAGACTCCAGATGCTTATGTGACCCTTGCGGTCATCCTTCATTTAGGACAACGTGAGTTAGAGTCTGTCCCAGAGTTGCAAGACCCACCTCCATATCCTGCCACTGATTCTAATCAGTTGGTTCCACCTGGCATTCCATTTCAATTGCCTTGCCCTATTTGTTCTTGTGGCCTAGAATGAGGACAGATTTGTAATCATGACAACCAAGGTGCTGTGGTTGTTTGACATTACAGTCCAGATCTAACTCAATCTAAATTGTATTCTCAACCTTTTATTGTGCATAGGATCATTTGATCACAAGGCACTACTTTTAATATATCGCCTCCTACTGCACCTTCAACTTCACCCCCATCCTTATGTTGATCTACTTCTACACCTCCTACCACACCTTCTAATTCTCTGTCACCTTTGTCGACAACACAAGATGCCTATTTTGACTCTAGAGATTCCCCTAACAAGAGTGCAAGTTCTCACTGGGTGCAGAGACAACAGTGAAGGGTGAACCAGTGAGGAGAATACTCACTTAGGTACTTTGCAGTATAGAAGACTGTTGCTGATAGCTATTCACTCAGTGGAAGGAGAGAAGAGGTTAGATTCTGAGTATGAAATTACTTGGGTTTAAGCAGTGTCTAGTTACTGTTTGTATGTGTTATAATATTGTTCTAAATAGAGAAGGTGGTACAATTGTGAAATAATCGTGAGAACGAATGGTGCAATGCACAGTAATGAGAGATAAAGATCATTGGCTAAGAGCCATGATGGTGTAATAATTGCGTGATATGACACCATCTGGATAAGAATAGAAATGATGTCATAGTTATATCATAAAGGTCTAGAACTTGTGATGTGATGGGTCCAGAATGTATTAGTAATCATGAAGAGCAACCCAGACAAGACAAGATATTAATTATCAAATCATAGATTCTCAATATCCCCTGAACCCTCTCCCACATCATCAGGACAACTTCATGAGCAGTACCTCAATGGACATGCTCAGTATGGATTTGGTACAGCTTCCAGTTGATCTCATGGTCAAGGCTGGACTGCCTCCTCCACCTGTCGTGGAACTCCACTTCATGAGATTCCAGAATCATCAGAAGCTAGGTCCAGGAGATTGGAAAACCTGGCAGACATGACATCCTGTTGAGGACCTGTGGAAGAACTACTGTGGAGACAACAAAGAAGAGGAAATGTGAGATGTCCACTTGGAAGCAGTTTTCCAGAGTTGGAAGCACTGCACTCTGACTGATGTGCAGGTAAAGAGAGCTGACCGCCTGTCTATCCATTCCAGATAAGACCTTGTAAGACTCAGATCAGGTCTGAAACCTTGATCAACAGTTTCATCTATAAAAACGAAACTATCAGCTCTGCTTATGAAGGAGCTGGTTGGGCTTTTCCCACCAAGATCTATTATCACTCTCTTGCCACTCGTGTCCATTTCAAAGGATATGAGATTCTTCCTCACACTCACTTTCCTCTATCCACTACTCCATCTCACATTCTCAAGGACTCTCTAGAACTCAACTGGTGTATTCCCAGAGATTATTATGACTTTGAATTCTTCACCAGGCATCAGGCACCAAGGCTAAGTCATTGGAACCAAGCCTTCAACACTCACTTTCGGAAATTTTTCCATTGTAACCCTAAGTATCATGGTCAACGCCGCTTACAGCATATCATCAAGTCTGCAAAGACTCCTGATGAGCTTGATGCAATATATCAAGGTCTTAACATGCAACCTTTGGGAAGACAACATTGAAGAGCTGCTATGGAAGGAGAAAGACATTGATGGATTCTCCAGCATAGTTGATCTATTAGCTGAGATGTCCATTCCTTCCAATTGACCTTTATCTGGACTAGAGAGTCTCAATTATTCTTTTTCATTTGAAACACTTTACTCTAATTTTCTTGAACTGAACAGTCATTCTTGTATACTTTATCTTCCTTATTGTCCTTTGGACATTGATCAGATTTGTGTACAGAGAGGTGCTCTTACCAATAAGTATATTGGTAACCCACATTATTTTGCAGAGATGTCTTTCAATTTTTTTGAATCACATGCCTCTTTGCTGATACCTAATCAGTATTGAGAAACACCTACACAAAGTCTGATATCTAATAAGGAGAAATGGAGATTGTACTGGATTTCGAGAAAAGGGTATGGGAAGAAGTATAGACACTTTCACCAGATACCAGGATTAGGACCAGGGGCTACCATTTCTTCCTTTTTATCTTATCTCACTGCAATGTTCATTGTTGACAATATCTTTTCAGATCTCCTCTAAATGGCTCTCCCTGTCTCCAAAGTCAAGTTTGACACAAACCTTATCGGTCGTATTTCCATCCTTGTTGGTCAAGAGAACTATGATGATTGGTGACTTAGGATCCAAACCACTCTATCTGTGTATTCCATTTGGGAATTCATTGACGGTACTCTCCTCTATGCTGCTCAGGCTAACATGCCAGATCAGGCAAAGTGGAAGTTACTAGACAAACGTGTACTCGGTGTTATGGCCAGTATGATCAATGATTCCTTGCTTATGCATGTGAATTACAAATGGGCAAACCCTGCTACTTGCCCTTCTATCTCAAAGGCTCTCTGGGATTGCCTCAGAGGACTTTTTGGGACCGTTGGACTCCCTGGACAGTTCAATCTGTTCTACCAGGCTCTCTGACCTCACATTAATCCAACACCAACACCTCTATCAAGTCTTATCACACCCAGTTCCAGAAGCTTACTGAAGCTAGGTTCAATCTCTCCAAAAACCTACATGCTATGATTCTTCTTTCTGGATTTCCCAACAACTACTTCGCCCTCACTTCCACTATCACACAGACCATTGAAGCTGCAAACTTCAACATGAGCACCATCTCATCATGAATACTCATGGAGATGGATCTTCATGCTACGTGCAAACCTCTCCACACCTGGATATCTCAGGCAGATTCCAGAGGCCAATCTTCTGTCAACCAGACCAACATAATTAAACACGGCCCTCCACCTCAAAATCAGTGGAGAAGCCAGACCCCCTTGTATCAACCGAGATCATTTACTCCCAACTACCAACCTTCTGGCCGTTATTCTAACCAGCCTCAATTGGGTTCTGCAAACCTGAACCAGAAGAAAGGTAAAGGTCCTGCCAGATCTAAACAACCTGATAAGGGACAGAAGAAGGATTGGTTTAAGAAGTGACAGGATATTAAGGGCAAAGGTAAAGCGAACAAGGTAACATTTGCTAATGAAGTTGTTGCAGAACTGGAATATGTCAAAGAAGATTTTCTTCCTTCTAGCTTTTTGCAGACACAGGAAGACTATGACATGGACGACTCATTGTCTACCATCATGCACACGGGTTGGAGAGAAGAAGAAGACAACAGAATGAATGTAGCTGGGCCGTCTTCCATGCCCTTTCCATATGGCTCCTTCAAGGAATGTCCTTTCTGAAGGAGCTATTGCTACATCTGGAACACCAACAACAATGAAGAAGAAGGAGAAGAGGAGAAAGGTTTCTTTTTCTCTTGGAGGCCTCGCCAGCTCGTCTTCTCAGTTCGACAATATTGATTTGTTGAATGAGACTCATATCCAGGCACTTCTCCCATCTATGCCTTTGGCTGTAGCTGTGGCAACCCCACGAGACATGGGAGAGCGCTTACAAAATTACAATGACAATGACATTCTAGAAGGGGATACATCCATAAAGAGAATCGGGAGAAAATGGAACTGTGGAAAGGAACAAAGAAAGAGAAGCAAAAGGATTAGGAGTTCCAGTTGGAGAAGAAGAGCAGAAGAAGAACAGAACTCTGTCTAAGGATCAAAAGAATCAGAAGGAAGATTGAAGAATCAGAGGAAATCAGAAGAAGAGTCCTCAGGTTCCCATGGAGTGATCCACGAGTTGAACTCATGTTCCTCGGCCTCGGACATCCAGGGGATTTCTGTAACATTACCCCTGTTGTATGCCTGAGACACCATCTCAGAAACTAATTCCTCCATCATCACTGTCAGTTTTGTCAGGGTCCCTGCTGTTGGCTCGAGAGAGGTAGACTCGACAAGGGCATTGGATATGTCCAGGAGCAAAGGCCCTACAGTAGGGGCACTGGTAGGTGGGGCAGTTGGGATGGAGGTGGCTGGGGCTGCCACATATGAAGCAGCGGACAGCTGCACAATTGCAACGTCTAGGGAGCACAACTCCTTGGACAGTTGTGGTGGCAAGTTGAGGGTTTGGGATGGATTGGAATATGGATTTGAGGGTGTCGACCAGCTGAGAGAAGTCAAGGTGAGGGGCAGGTGTGGGGGGTCGGCATCCATGAAGTGGGGATGGAACAGGGATGGGGTCTGGTGATGAAGGGGGTTGGCTTTCTTCCAAGGTTGCTGCAGTAGTGACTCCGGAGTCAAGGTCTGGAGTAGAGGATTCCTCGAGTGAGGCGGCTTTGGGAGAAGGGGGCAATCTCAGGAGGAAGTTCTGTCGCTGTTCTTCTGAGCAGAGGCCCACAGCAGCAGCGAGGATGTGCTGCATGATTTCCTCAGGGACGAGGTGGAAGAAACGGGAGAAGTTTGTAGCAAAGAGGAGTTGTAAAACCTCGTACCACTGCTGGGTGAGCCTCTGATTCCATCATCCGGCATCAGAAAGGGAAAGGCTGGTGGTCATTGCCAGATGGAGTCTGCCATGGGAGTAGTTGTGGTAGAGGCGAATGAGGCCAGCGGTGAGAACCTCTCTGTTGCTCTGGAATTCTGAGCTCTGCTCGATGGGAAGGAGCACCACAGGGTCTACGAGGACTGATGCAAAGACAACATGTCTCTCGCATAGGGGGAGTAGATGAAAAGAGGAAAGTGAAATCATAGGAAGGGAAGAGGAAACTGGGGCAGCAGGTATCGTAGGGGAAGAAGACATCAGAAGGAAAACAAAGAAACTACAGAAACAAATGAAATTCCTGGGCGCTTAAATGCCTAGCAGAGAATCCTAATCGGGAAATCAGACAGATTTGGGTGGAGCAGAAGTGGAAAGAAGCATAGAGGGAGTGGAATTCTGAAGCTTCTGTGGATCAAAATGGGATCAGGTGGAGTTGGGACACTGCAGCTACAGACTGTGGACTGTGGGCGCAGTAAGGGAGATACAGTGACTGCAAAGAGGGTTAAAGAGGTGAGTGATGAAGTGTGTGTGGACCTCAGCAAAGTCCCCATGTATCAATTCCTCCTAGTAACAATCTCCTTCATCACATTGTGTTTGGTGTCAGTGACCATCTTGGTCATATTGGTTTTGACGTGGGGGATCCTGGATTTCCAGGAGTGAGTGTCAGAGCATCAGGTGCCCATTGTGGTATGTGGGCGGTTCAGTAAGCCAACACACTAACATCGAGGGAACGCGCTGACTTTGTCGGATAGTGAGGAAATCCTTTGAGGTTATGACATACAACCCTCATTGGATACATGATGGGAAGAAAGGATGGGAGGATCCAAATTGACTGGAAGCACAAAAAGTATTTTGTCTTTTGAACAATCAAACCATGGAGTGGGGTGACAGGATAACCGGCAGATGGGGCAGCAGAGGTGGTGGATGGGGAGGAGCCAGGGGTGATGACAGTGAAGACAAGGACTAGGGAGAAGTCACCATAGCAAAATCCTTGGGTCAAGAGAGTTTGTATGCTCACAGCATGTACTTAGCATGCGAGAGATGTGATTCCAGTTCCCAAGTGTCCTCTGCGTGAGAGTAACCCTTCCAAGAGACTAAAAATTGGCGGCGTCCAGGAGATCCTTGGTGAGAATGGATGGTCTCAATTTTGTATTCCTCTTCTCCTTCGATAATCTCAAAAGGAGGGTTGAAGAAGTTTGGTCCATGTTCATCTGTCTAGGTAAAGGTTGAAAGGAGGGAGGCATGGAAGATGTTGTGGAGTTTCTTCCAGGTCAGAGGAAGGCGAAGTTTGTAGGCATAGGGAGAAATAACTGTGTCGATCTCAAATGGTCCTTTGTGGCAAGGAGCAAGCTTGCAAGAGGGGAAGTTAAACTTGAGATTTCAAGAGTCAAGCCAGACCTTATTTCCTACTTTCCAGGGGGTAAACTTCGTTCCAATGCACTCTTTGACAGTCTGAGCAGCTTTTGCGTGAGCAGCAGTTGCCTCCTTTCATGTGGCATCAAGGATTTCTAACCACTTTTCCAAGACAGGAAGAAAGGTGATTCCAATCAGGGGATAGGCACGAGGTTCATACCCATGCATCAGCAAAAACAGGGTGACGTTGGTGACAGAGTGGACAGCAGAGTTATGCAAGAACTCAGCCATTGGTAAGAGTTCGGCCCAGTTCAAAGTGTTTTCTTGGCAAAAGATGTGGAGATAGGTTTCGAGTTCCTGGTTGACCCGTTCAGACTCTCCATCAGTCTGCGGGTGGTAAGCAGTGGAGAGAGCAACATCATAAGATAAGAGTCAGGCAAGCTCTTTGGCGAAGGCGGAAGCGAATTGAGGTCCTCAATCAGAAATGACCTTGTCATGGAGTCCAAATCAGCAAAAAATGTTTTTGAAAAAGAGGGATGCTATCCTTGCCGTGTCAATAGATTTGTTACAAGGGATGAAAATCACCCCCTTAGTAAGCCCATGGTTGACCACGACCAGCACAGAATTAAAGCCAGAGGATAGGGGGAGGTTGGTAATCATATCACAAGAAATTTGCTGGAAGGGCCGACTTGCAGACGAGGAGATTGAACAAATACCAGGAGCCACCAGATGAGTGTTGACCTTGTTCGCTTGACAAATAGCGCAACCTGCAACAAAGTGGTGAACAAAGGTGGTCAGACCAGGCCACCAATAATTGCGCTGTACAAGGTGAACAGTGTGGAAATACCCTCCATGACCTCCAGCAGGTGAATCATGGAGGGACCTTACAAGGTCCTGCCGGGCAGGCTCGGGAATGTATAGACGGCCCTTGAAGTACAAGGTGCCATCCATGAAGGTCCAATCCTTCGGGGAAGCATGGGGAAAAAGCGAGTTTCCTTCTGTCAAAGCTTTGACGGCGTTGGAGACAAGGGGATCCTCTGTGGTATGGTGGGCAATCTTCTCATCAATCAAAACATTCATCTGCCCAATGATGACATCGGAGATGTCCATAGTCATAGGAACGTCCAGGAGGAGAGTGATAGTGGTGTTGTTGGCAGATGTATTGACAACATCCTGACGAGAAAGCGCATCCGCAGGACCCATGGCAGAGCCAGGTTGGTTGTCCCAGTGGAGGTTGAAGTCCTGCAAGAACATCGACCATCAAGCCTGGTGGCAAGAGAGATTTTGAGGAGACTTGAAGTACGTCAAGTTCCTGTGGTCCATAATCACCGTGACTGGGTGATGGGTACCTGTGAGGTACTGTCTCCATTCCTCAAGGGCTCATATGATGGCGAGGAGTTCGTGGTCATAGATATTGTAATTTCACTCAGCCAGAGCGAAAGTCTTCAAGTAATAGGCGCAGGGATGGAGATCACCATTGCCATCTTTTTGCATCAGGACGGCTCCTGAGGCACAGAGGGAAGCATCCATCTTGACATAGAACGGATGGTCAGTGTCGGGGTATCGCAATACTGGCCGACTGAGAAAAGCCTTCTTGAGTTTCTAAAAAGAAGCCTCATGATCCAGTAACCATTGCCAAGCGGCATTCTTCTTCTTCAAGGAAAGAAGTGGCGGTACAATGTTAAAAAAGTCTGGGATGAACTTCCTGTAGAAATTGCAGAAGCCCATAAATGAGCATACTGCACTAACGGAGTGCGGAGCAATCCATTCCTCTATAGCGGTCAGTTTCACGGGGTCCATAGAAACTTGACCTTCACCAACAATCATTCCAAGGTACTTGGCTTTGGGTGCACAGAACGTGCACTTCTCCAATTTGATGCCTAGCTTATGTTCGCGAAGGCATTGGAGAACAAGATGAACTCATTTGACATGTTCGTCATAATCCCTAGAATGAACCATCAAATCATCCATGTAAATGATAAGCCAACCTTCTGCAAGGTAGTTGGTGAAGATATGGTTCATAAAAGCCTGGAATGTTGGTGATGAGTTACACTGCCCAAAGAACATTACCGTTGGTTCAAAGAGACCAAGAGGAGTGGTGAAGGCGGCCTTCCATTGATCCTTGGGGCGGATGCGAATATTGTTATAGCCCCAACGGATGTCAAGTTTGGTGAAATACCTAGAGTGCTTCAAAGTGTCGATCAAATCAGCAATATGAGGAAGGAGGTAAGCGTTCTTGATCATATGGGAATTGAGATACCTATAGTCCTGAAAAGGACAGTAGGTTCCATCTTTCT
>JBBPNN010001371.1:0-10040 GCA_038090935.1 Hortiboletus campestris
CCAGTGCCAGCGGGCCAGACCACCAACAGCATCTAGGCCAAGCCCTTCCTCCACTTCCAGCCCAGGACTATTGGAGTCCTGACATTTGCCGTGCTCATGAAATCCTTCAGGACACCTATCAGCATGCATTGGGGTTATTACATCAGGAAGATGGTGACCCACTTTGTGTTCAAATTCATGCTGATCAGATTAGCCATCAAATGGTGCCATTACTCGAGGCGCTCCACCATGAGGTGGGAGACATCAATTGGATGACAATGTGTGCGGGTAAATTTGGTGAACTGTTGTGCTTGCTTGAGAATCTTGTGCTCGCTGCATCCCAACAGTGAGCTTTTTTTCATTGGCACATTGAACAATTGACTTGTAATTACTCCATAGGGATCAGTCGACAGCCAACCTCATCCACATTGTCCCTGTCGTATCTGAGCCACCTGGCCCATATTGAGGTTGTCCACGCCTGAAATTCGACACTGAATGGCTTGCTGATGCAGTGTCACCATCTCGCTGCATCCCACTACAAACCCTTGCGCAAACTCTTGGAGTACATCGGAACACGCTGCGCCAACATCTTCAGATGAATGGCCTCTCTAGTACACAATATTCTAACATTACAGATGAAGAACTCAAAGTTCTCATCCATTATTACAAGCGTGACCGTCCAAATGCTGGTCTCCGATTTGTCATCGCATTCTTGAAATCCCATGGGATACATGTACAAAGGGCACACATTCAGTTGTCTATGCAGCGCATCAACCCACTTGGCCAGCATGTTCGTTATCAAGCTGCAATCAAATGGCGGGTGTATGAAGCACCTCGGTCCAATTACGTGTGGCATATTGACGGCCATCACAAATTGATTTGATGGGGCATTGTCATTCATGGTATGATCGATGGATTTTGTCAAACAGTACGTGCTCTTTTTTCTGTGTATATCTTTGTTCATGTCACTAGGTGGTCAGTCTACAGGCCAATATAGACAACCATGCACGAACAGTACTCAGTCTTTTCCTTGCTGCTGTTGAAACTTATGGAACCCCTTCACGGGTTCGCGGAGATTGTGGTGGTGAGAATATAGACATTGCTGTTTGGATGATCCAACACCGTGGTCCCATCCGATCCTCCTTCTTATGGGGGCGATCAACTTGAAACTCTCACATTGAAAGGCTTTGGGTTGACACTGGTATCAACTTTGTGCATTGTTGGAAGGCTTTTTTTATCTGTCTCGAGGACGTTCATATGCTTGATATAAGCAACTCACACCATATGTGGCTGTTATATCACCTTTTCCTTGGGCAGCTGAATGATGACTGTCAGCAGTTTCAGCTCGACTGGAACCACCACCCAATCTCGAAGTGAGGGCACAACCAAGCACCATTGATGCGTCACATTAGTCATGTGTCGTTTTTACGCTGATCAACACATCATGATTTGTATATACTAGGATATGTGGTTTCTCTCTGCCGTCCAACATGGTGTTTACGCAGAGCCTGAGAGTCAAGTCACTGCTGACCACTCAGACTCCAAGTTGGATGATGGCATTGATCTAGAGGCCAACATCGCAGCTGAGCAAAATATACATATTCGGCATGCTGCCATTGATGTGCCATCAACAACGTCACCTTTTCACACTGCTCAAGCATTCAAAGTATTCAGATTAGCTCTTCAGGAAACTCAAGAGCGAGGTATTATCCCCTTGGGTTATGGAGTCGCTAAGGATGAATGGACAGGTGGCTCTTACCCTGAGATTGAGTTAATCACCATTGGTCGTGGAAAATGGGAGTATGTAGTGGAGCTTCCCTTTGAGGTGTGGTGGACATGTAGTGTGTTGTGGGCACAAGGTTTGGATGTCATGATACGCATTTGCATGATGGAAAATGGTGAATTATAACTCACAGTATATAAGTCTCTTGCAGGAAATGTGATCTTTGTGGCACCTTTTCGACCTCCCCCTTTTGTCCAATGTCACCCAGCCTCCCATCCTCAGAGTCCTCTGGGCCATGCTCTCAGTTCATCACTGGTGCTGGACGGAAAGGGAACCGCTGCTCCACATGTCACAAGAAGGAGCGCCACCACCGTTCCACCACCATTCCTCCTCAGGCGACTCCGCCTAATCTCCCTCCACATTCATTTGGTCCTATTGACAGTCCCGACAGTACTCCACAGACCGCTACCATAGCACCTCCTTTGACAACTGATAGTACAGTCCAGGCCATTATCAATTGATATGGTGCTGGTGGCACTGGCATGCAGCTCCGTCCATGAGCCACCATGACACCTGTTCCCTGGGCTGCCAAAAGTGAAGCTTCCTCTGGATTTCGTAAGAGTGTGGTCTCTTCCTCATTTCCCAAGGTACATATTCCAGATCTTCTGAGGGTACAAATGCCACTAACCATGAATATCTAGAGTAGAAATGTTGGCCATCGGACTCGGAGTGCATCTCGTCCTCTTCAAGAGAAGCTGATCAAAATTGGCATGCTCATGATGGTCCCTCACAGACTTACTGAGTCGGTCAGTGTCTACATAGGCTAGTACTATTTTTCTTATTATACTAACTTATTCAGACTGGGAAGTTGCGAATAAAGAAGAAACCTACAAAGTCCGAACTTGAAACCTACCGTCAGGTTGGTTTGATGGTGGGTGTGGATGGGGAAAATGATCTGGAGTTCAATATTGGATGGTCGATGGTTGATATTGACCAGTGGTTCTGACGTCTGCTCCCAAAGCCATTTGAATGGCTTGACGCTTGCTGTGGCATCCTAGATATCCACTGGGTCCTACTCAATTCGGATCACCAGAACCATTTCATTCTCACACGGCCAACGATCACTGGAAGAGAACTTGATGAAGTCAAAGGTGTGGCTGGCCACAAGTTCACGTTGTATTCTATCGCTATCAGTACATGTTTATTTACTACTTTTGATACACCTGGTGCCTGTATCTAATATCATTATCATTCCCAAGCTCCCCGGATCCCCATTCCACATTCCATATATTCTGACTGGGATGTGGCTATACAGAAGGCGCTGAGTTGCAGTGCACCTGCCAGTGGCGACACCACCGAAGTCCTGACTATCTCTGATTCAGAGGTTGATGACGCCATGGACTTGGATGATATTTCTGAATACTCTCTTTCCAACCCCAGTGACGTTGACCCACTACCTGAGCCAACACGAAGAAAGGACAAAGGGAAAGGGAAAGCCATCGTGGCACCCACCAATCCAGAGTTGTCCAAGCCAGATGACTTGGAGATCATTCAGTTTATCGCCAGCTCTTCCACTTCAAACGTATTCACTGTTGCCAGCACAGACCCAGAAACTGGCAATGGTGCCATTGCCACTGCAGCTCAATCTCAGTCTGACTCGGAGATGACTCCTCATGTTTTCACTGACCTGCCACTGATGGTGGGCTCAGACTTTGAAAGCGACTCAGCCTGGATGATGCTTCCAGTGATTGGAACCCAGACGTGACACCTGCAGGTTCGTTCGTCTCAATTCCCTTAGTTTCCCTAGTACCCACTGACATATCATGTACATACTACTAGCCACACAGGCCTGAATTGGATCGAAGCGCCATGCGTCTGTGGCGTTTGGGGCTGGCACATCTCAGACCTGGGGTTCAAGTGGTCCTGCCAGCGGGAGCAAGCGAATCAAATCTGACAACTACCGTGGTAAGCATAAGTTTATTTGACCTGTAATTTCCATTCTACTAACATTAAGTGATGTGCTGGGCCCAGCTTCAAGCCCTCAAAAGCCCCAGGCCGGGCTGGGCCGTGCATTCTGAGGCCAAGCTGAGCCTGGCCCTGAACAGGGGCTTAATGGGGCCTAGGGCTCAGGCTTTGGTTTTGGCAAGCCCTAGGCCAGAGCCTGAGGCCGGGACCTGATTAGTAATTGTTTTGGAAATTTTATTCCGCATGGACTGTGAAACCTTGCTTCGTACACACACGCACTACCACCGAAATGAACACCACAACCAGTGACAACATAGCTGTTCGACCAAAACAGGCAACTGTTCCATCGGCTAGGCTTCGAGATGCTGAGAACGCAGTGACGCCTGAGCTTTGCTCCCACCAAGCAGCCAAATTGGGCCCATTGGGGGCTGGAGACAGCGTGTCCCATGACTCCTGTGAGTCGCCATCCCCGGACACTGATGATGACTCTCCCCATCCATCCATCCCTTCCACTTCCCTGGGTCAAAAGCGCAAGAGGGCTAACAATCCCAACAAACCCATTGACTCGGACCTCTCAGACTCGGACAACGAGGCAACACCACCATCTGGGCTTCACAAAGGTACACTGTTAACTATTAACAAGTTTATTGTCTCACTGACCAATGTAATGTTGCAGGGAAAGGTGTAGCAACATTGACTAGTGCTGACAACAATGGTGAGTACACAGCACACCATACAGAATGTCTGAGTCAGTCAGAAACTCTAACATTCAATAGGTCCATCATCCTCGTTACCTGACGGACAAGCAGATATCCAGGTCATAGATATTGACGAGCCTCAAAAGGTTTGCCAAGAGCAACGAGGTCGGGATGTCGACCATTTTTTTGACGAACTGTTTGTCCGTGATAGTGATGGCAAGAAATATTGCAAGTGCCATTGCTGCTGGTACGGTTTCCATTTTTTCGACCGCATATAATACTAATACATGCTGGTATCCATAGCAAATCTCTCGTCGCTGAGATATCAACGCTACGCTGTCATTTGCAATCCTGCCATTGGGTATGTATAATCCCACCGCTCGTTCATCGTGTGCTAATGTTCCACAAAGGCCGAGTATTTAAAATGGGTGGAAGACAATGATTTTACATCTATGCTTCCAAAGGACCGAAAGACACAGAAAGACAAGACACAAGGTACCCAGCAAAGTCAACTTGATGGCCATCTCCAGCCGACTCCACCAAAGTACAGTGATGAGTGCTTCCGCACTGCGGCCATGGAATGGCTGGTCAATACAGATCAGGTAAGTTGAAGTAGAGTCAACAAAACTTGAGCTAATCCTTTGCCAGCCGATAGCGGCTCTTAAGCATCACTCATTCAAGAAGATGATTGATATTGCGGCACTAGCAACCAATGGCGTCAAAACCCCAAGTCGCAAGTATACTCAGATACTCATCATCGACATGTTCAAGGAGCACATGGTCAAACTACGGTCACAGCTATCAGTAAGTCAGAATTCCAATTCTGTGTGTCGGATATATAATGTATTCTACTCATTTCTAGAGTGATGCTGTCAAAGGCCAGATAAACCTAACATGTGACGCATGGCAAGCCTCAAACACAGACGCGTACTTTGCAGTCACTGGATCGTGGATCCAGGAAACATCGCCAGGCATGTGGGAGCTAAAAACCGTGCTTCTTGGCTTTATGCAGATGAACAGTGCACATAACGGTCTTCGATTGGGACAGGCCCTATACAAGGTCATCCAGCGCCTCGGTATCTCACATAAGGTAAGGTTATATATGTCTCAACATTCTAACTACGCTAACTCAACACTTCAGATTGGCCATCTTACTTGTGATAACGCAAGTAATATGGACACAATGGCAAGTGAGTTTGCGACACAAATCGAGCAGGTGACAGGCAAGAAGTGGGACGCAGAAAAAAGACGAGTTTGGTATCCGTTAATGCTTCATATTATTCTGTTCAGGCTTCACTAACATGTATATGAAGTTGCCTCGCACACATCATTAATTTAGTGACACAAGCACTACTGTGCGCTCACAGTCAATCAAAGGAGTACGACCCGAAGAATCCTGAGGCAGAGTTAATTGTGGCATGCAGCGGCCAGCGTGATGAAATAGGCGTGATACGATCAATTTGTGTCAAGGAGCGCTCATCTGCCAAACACAAGCAATTGTTTCAGACCATTCAATGATGAGACCTCCCAAACCATCCGCCACGACAGCACCCACTTCAACTTGTTCTCGACATGCCGGTCAGATGGTCGTCAACATACATGATGCTCGACCGTGCCGAGAAACTCAAAGACGATGTTGATACATTCGTGCATGAAATAGCCGGTGCTGAGAAGGATTGAGTGAAGCATCAAAAGCTTCAGGATCTCCAACTGATGGATGAAGAGTGGGGCTGTATCTTGCTCTTACTTGGCCTACTCGCCAAGGCCGAATACGCCCAACAGTCTTTCACCTCCGACACAGGGCCTGCCACCCATCTTGCCCTCCCGGCTCTCGAATCCTTGCACAAGGCATGGCACACATGAAGCATGAAGGTAGAATATGTAGATTTCTGGACTGCACTCGAAGCGGGGGTCAACAAGATTGCAAACTACTATGAGAAGACAGCAGATTCGGACGCGTATATTATGGCCATGTGTATGTTTCCATAATGATTAGCCATGCTGGTTGCTTATATCCTACTATAGTGCTTGATCCCATCCAAAAATCAAATCATATATGCAAGTATTGGGGGGGAGAGATGTATGACAACACAATGAAACATGCAGAGGAGCTGGTATGTCACAATCATTGCCGTGAGTATACCTAATATTATTCACTGATTCACTATAGTATAAGGAACGATACCTGGAATGGAATGGTGCTGTCGTCACCAAGCCAGCCAAGCCACTTAAGGCGACAGCAGCATATGGCAAGATCAGTCACTTGTTACGGGAGCTGTCAGACGATGGTGATGATGATAACGACGACAACATACCACCGAGTTCTTTGATGCACACTGATCCCCAACATCCATGGCTGCAGGAATTTCATGGTTACATCAACTCCAAGGATCAGCTCGCCCCCGGTATGTCAATTGTCCAATGGTGGGGGCTGAATGCAGCCAGGTACCCGGTGTGGAGCTCTTTAGCTCGTGACTGCCTTTCCATCACGGCGACTTTGGTATCCAGCGAATGGGCCTTCTCGTCGTTTGCTATCACCATCAGCAAACGATGCAATCGACTCCATGCAGATGTTGTTGAAGCACTCCAATGCCTCAAGTGCTTTTTCCAGCAAGACTTGCTATTCCGCAAGCTACAAGATCCCTCGGTATTGTCGGAGTATGGTAACGAAAATGCAGTCGTGTCTCAGGATAATGAAGAGTTGGTTCTTGAGGTGGATGATAGTGATATCTGTTACGATCGGTATATTCTCAACCCCTATCTTTTCCCCTATGTTCGTGGACTTATCATTTTCTGCGTAAACCACAGACACTTCTTACCCTTCACCCCTTTCTCGTGCCATTACTCATCCTTGCTTCTGTTTCACGCACGAGACTTCTTGTCTTCTCCGCTTTCACTCTTCTTATGTTTCACTTCTTCACAGAAGTGTTCGATCACGCTTCTCTTCCATTCCTTCACACACATGTTTTCCTCATGTTTACGCTTCCCTTCCATTCTGCCACACCGTGTGTTGGCCTTATGTTTCTCATCTCCGTTTCTACCCTATGCCCATTTCCCCATTTACTACCGGATCGTTAGATACGCTCCAAACATGTACATACCTCCAGTAGGTACTTAAGGCTCGATGCCCCACCAGAGAACTCCAGTCTAGTTCTCTTGGTGCTTACCCCTAAAGCATTATAAGAAGGACTCTCTTGACCTGACAAGTCTTTTCTCCTACCTTGAGTCCAAGTTTCGTTGGCAACCTAAGCACTAGCTTTAAGGTTGTTTCATTAGAACTAGACTCCCATCTTACCTTACCTTGCCAACGCTGACGCTACCCTCACAAGTGCGTCACCTATGAAGGATCGTTTGCACTCGGAGCTCATCTATAGCCAGTGCCGATCTCCTTCCACCGATCTCTTCGCTCTTTCCCTTCTAACTTGGGTCAAGTCAGCCCCATTAATCCTTTGTACGTCGCCTCGGCAGAAGTAGCTGAGTCAGACAACGTAAGAGAGCGAACGGCCTCGCCAGCAGAATCGGCAGGCTCACAGAGAGTGGAAAGGACTCCCACGCCACCACGACAGGAACAAGAATTGCCCGACGTGGCTACGCTATTCTTAAGGCTTTTAGAAGCAGACTTGCGTCCATCCGACTTCCGTTCCGCTTCAGACGAGGAAATCAACGCGGCAGTAGTCATAGCCACCGCCTTGAGATCGGGTCTCCCAGAACCCTCATCCACGCAGAGAGCATCCCAGCACTCTCTGGTGGACAATCTATCCACCGATCCCAACGACCTCGTCCCCAGCCCAAGGGACACAAACTTATCCGTCCACTATCTACCGTCGCACCAAGAATTGTGCCGACTGTTTCCCTCCGAAGAAGAACCGCAATTCGGAGAACCGCAAGAACTCCTGTCACCCCTAAGTCTTCTCACCCCCTCGCCAACTCCCGGACCTAGCTGGAAAAGGAAAGAACGAGACGAGGAAGAGGAACCAAGGCTGGAAGTTAAGAAGCCGGCAAAGAAAAGAAAGAGAATCGTTCTCCGAAAGATCTCTAGGGACAGAGATGGAGACATTAGGCACTCAAGGATAGCACTTCGACCCCCCCACATCTTACGACAACCCGAACGTTACCGCACCAAGTAGTTTCTTTTACCCCTTCCTTATATAATCATGTCGCAAAGAATCAACCAAATTCTCGGAGATGCTTCTATCTCGTGGGAAAATAAGATTACTGCTATCCTAGAAGAATTCAATGAACGAATGGCGGACCTACAGGCCGTCTCAAACCAAGTAACGCAACTTACAACAAGTAACAATCAACTACAAGCCACCATCAACGCACTCGCTCCAGGAGCAGTGCCTGCGCCTTCGACAGCACCATCACGACGAGTTGAAGTATTCGCAGACCCTGGCGAGTACGACGGATCCAAAGCTAAGTTTGAGGAGTGGTGGGCAAAGATGAAGGCATGGTTGGAGGTTAACTCCTCAGCCATCTCTCCCTCCTCTTACGAGGCAGTTGTCGCAGTCCTCTCCCGACTCAAAGGAGCGAAGGCGGGAGGATTCGCACAAACTCGGCTTGCGCAAGGGCGCACTTACACGTGGACCACATTAGTTGATGAAATTGAAGGGCTCTTTAGGAGCACGAATCAGAAGGACTGGGCACGCGCCCAATTAAACAAATGCTATCAAGGGGACAGCCCCACAGATGATTTCATTGTCCGATGGGAAGCACTCTATCGCCAAGCGGGCATCGACCCTTCGCATGCGGTCGAGTTATTAGAGAAGAATGTACGAGGGGCGATCATCGCCCAAATATTCAGAGAAGGCAAACGACGAGCAGATCCGTCCCTGTATCTCCAGGAGATTAGGCGGGTCGGTACGGCACAAGAATCCCTTGACTTCATCAGGGGCAGAACTCAGAAGCGAGCTTCGGCTCCACAAGGAAAGTGTGACCCCAATGCCATGGACATCGGGGCTACAAACAAGGGCTGCTACAATTGCGGCAAAGAAGGGCATTTCACGAAAAATTGTCCCAAACCTATCGTCGCCTGCCCCGAATGCAAATGGCTCGGTGGGCAACACAAGAAGGGCTGCAAGAAAGGTGCCCGCAATGCACGAGAAGTGCACACGTCCTGGGATGACGGTAAAAGCACCGCAAGCGATGATGACCGTGAGGTCCGCAAGGCCTCAAAAGGAAAAGGAAAGGACTTTTCGAAGTCCATACAAGGTATGACATTTGAAGAAGTGGCCGCCTGGTTCAAGGATCAGGAAGCTATCCGAAAGAAGGCGGGAAAAGCTTAAGCCCGAAGGACTCATCTGGGTGTCCTAAGGGCTCTTTCCGTAATAAGTATTCCCCATTACCGGTTGAGGAGTCAGACGACGATGACTCAGCTGGTGATTCTCCATCTACCTACACGTCAGGGGTGCCTCCTAGTGAGCATGGCAGGGACGTTAAACCTGTGCTTGATTCCCCTTCCCCAAAGAACCACGAAATCCCAGAAACAGAAGCCTTTGTACGAAACGTCAACCCTACACGGGAAATTATGATTCCAATTCAAATTGCGCCACTAAATGCACGCCACTCCCTTACGAAAGTCGATGCCCTGCTTGACAGCGGCGCAAATGCCATTTTCATTGATAGAACTTGGGCGGAGAAACTCAAACTCCCTCAAAATAAATTACAACATGCAA
>JBBPNN010001372.1:0-10031 GCA_038090935.1 Hortiboletus campestris
TTCCTTGAATTGTCAAGTATGTGATTTATATTTTGAAAGAATTTTGTGATACATTCTTGATTTTTATTATCATAGGCAGTTATCATGCCCCACAATCTACTAATTGTGGACTATGGACTTGGCCACCCAGGCAGTTCACATGACTCATATGCATTCAAAGGAACAGAAATTTATCAGCAGCACAACACCTACTTAGCTGACAATGAGTGGATATGGGGTGACAGTGCTTATCCTCTTTTAACTTGGCTTGTTCCCCCCTTCAAGAAGCCAAGGAATCAAGCCCTGAACAGGGAGCAGAGAACATTCAACTATTTTCTATCCAAGGTAATTTCAATCCTATGTAACTTTTTGCCTTTTGCTTCTTGCTTATGGATCTAGGTTCGGGTTCGGGTGGAACATACATTTGGTGCACTCAAAGGCCGCTTTCAATCACTTTGAGAGCTGCGGATTCCCATTGGCTCCCAAAAAAACCTTGATTATGCCACAAACTGGATTATTTGTTGTACTGTATGATCCTTCACAACATGATCATTCGATTTGAGGAACAGAGGTATGGGCCAAAGTCAGCACAGAGGCAGGCTTCAGAGGCTTGGGCAAGGCAGGAGGGAGGCCATGAGGAGGAACCTGAGGGGGCTGGAGTGGACATCAATGATGGAAGACCAGGTCATGCATTTCGTCTTAGGTTAATGGAGCAGTTGGTTCAGCATTGTGCAAGACAACACTAGGATTGTAACAAAGACTATATGAAAACAGGGACATGAAAACAAAAGTGTAGCAACAGGATGTAGGTACAAGTATTGGAAAATGTCCTCAAGGAACCATATTAGCGTCAGGCATGATCCCTTTCATCATGAGCGAAAGCCGAAGTACTTCCACCTCCGCCTGCTTCACCTTCATAGCCTCAATGGCAGAGTGCGCCTTTGCTTCCTCAAGGCGGATTTCTGCCTCTTTGTTTTCCATGGCCCGGACATGGATCGTGTGCACATTCGTGTTCTCAAATTGCATTTTATCCCGCTGGAATTGAAGGTTTCGTTCATTGTCAATGTGCTTTATCTTCATTGCAAGGCGATGGTTTTTCTCCATCAAGATGGCAAGGCAGCGAGAGCCAATGCCATCTGACCCGGGGGCCGACTCAGCTGTCAGCTGCGACATGGTTTCATCAAGATCGAGGCGGATATGTTTACCTTTACTATCACCAGAGGAATTGGACATAGCACCAGACGAAATGGGAGAGATGATGCAGTTGCATGATCCGCTTGCTTGCGATGAAGCACGAGATGCTGAGGGACGAACGTCACGGAAGGGGGTAGAGGAACGGGTGGGGAACGCCGATGGTTGACAGGATTGTTGTCCGGGTATACTGGCCCTGGTCGCCATGAGCTGGAAGCCGGCTTCGTGGGTGTGATAGTCCGACGCATGTTCTTCTTCCGGGGGGTCATCAAAGTTGAAATTGAGATCCAGTCCGAGTGCATCGAGGGGCTTGACGGCCTAAAAACATTAGAATTTTTTAGTGGGGGAACTAGTATACATACCTTGCACTTTCCTTTCTGCACAACTCCCTGGTTGACTGCCTTGGAGGGCACGACCTCCTCCTCATCCACCCCTACACCCTCAGCCAGCTCATCTCTGTCCCGCATGCTGAAGTCTTCGTCGGGTGGGATGGCGGCAGGTTGTAATGTGCCATCTGTGGCGTGTGCGACTTGCATGGCCGGAGTAGCTACTTGCTGATTGACGGGGATAGGTTTCTTGGCGGGGGCAACAAGCTTGAGAAAGTCTGCACCGCGGGACTTGCCGGGTTGTGAGTTCGTGAGTTTGGCGGTGAAGTTTGGAATGCCATTCCAGATGGCATAGAGATCGTCGTACCAGGGGAAGTCCTTGAGAATTGTGGCGTGGATATTTGGTGCATCCACGCCAGCTTGGACACCTTCCCTGGTTTGGTGGAGCGAGCGATAGTGGAGGACAAACATCTTTCGGAGGCTGGATGCAGTTAGTTATAAAGTAGAGCGAATTTAATCGGGGGCAGGGACTTACTAGCTGATGTGGTTTGTGACCGACATCGTGAACTTTTTGGGCATGGCAGTGAACCGGTCCTGCCACTCCAGATCCTGACTGAAGATGAGTTGAGCAAGGACCGCACAGATGGCAGTTTTGTCCTTGCCAGACAGCTTCTCCAGATTTTCGGGGCGGTCCACTTTGTTCTGGGAAAAGAGGACGTTGCAGTCGGCGGTGTGGGACTTGAGCCAGGCAACAAGGGTGTCCATTTGTTCGACAGACCAAATGATGGTGAATTTGTCGGGCTGGGAGGTCTCGGAAGGCGGGGGAGTAATGACAGTGGGGTCTTGTTGAACACAGCACTGCTGGTGTACACCACCCCTGGATCCTCAACCACGGCCTCGGGGTGGGTTGGGGGTGGGTACAGGGGGAGCTGGGTGGCCACTGTGGGGGTTATCAGCATTCATCGGTGAGGTTGATGGAATGGAGTGGGTGGCCTGCAGCCTTGCAGACCTGCGTGTTTGTGTTCGTTGTACAGGCATTAAATTTTAAACTCCGCACAGCGGAGGGGCCAATTCCAGACGTTTTCAGAACATGAGTCAGGGCCAATCAGAGCCCTCTCTGATGACGCATGAGTCCGCCTAATGTTCTAACAGGGCCCTCAATACAGAGATCACACATGGCACTAGCAAAAACTTACAAGGGGCAAAATAATCTTCTTCTGTTCCGGCGTTGGATACCTGATGCATGGGACACGCAGCTGAGGATGTAATTTGGGAAGGAACTCGAAAAGGCTGATTGCAACATGGGTGGCTTGGTGTTGCTCGACAGGAACCAGGACTTCTTTGACACACCCGATTTGATACTCACTGCCATACTTGATAATAACATGGGTTCCTACCCCCGTTTTGTCTCCCTGCACAGCCGTAAAAGATGTGGCCCTGTAGAACTGAGCTCCTTGCTGAGGTGCTGGCGTTGCTGACTCCATACCACATCTAGCAACTTCCGTTTCATCCCAACCAATTGGGCGAACGACTCCCATGTGTGCTGCTAACTGTGCTGCACCTTTTCATAAAGGATGAGCGGCGCGTTGATTAAAAGTCTGGCGAGGTACTCACCAACTTTTGGGGGCTCCATATTGGGAAAACCCAGTAAGCGGCATTGGTGAGGGTGGGCGTTGAAGTATTCAACTACACCTGGTCCTGCCTTAGCCCATTTCTGAGCAGTGGAATTGTGCCATGTCCCAGACACGACATGCATCACATTGTCTTGCTCAGCAAATAGGTGACATGTATCACGGCTCGGTGCTTGGCGGTTACTATACACCAATGACAGACGATAAACACCATTGAACGACTCATACCACTCGGTTGAAAAATGGATCGCCGGTCCAAAGCGTTGGATAAACATAGGGAGGTGGACAAGAAAGTGGAACTTTGCTTTTGTCAACAGAATACTTGGCACGCACTGTGTGCTGATAACGAGGAAGTCATCGATGACGAGTGATAGGGTGGCCTAATGGGTGATGAGCAGATAAATGTATATGAACAAACTGGCAAGGACCTACTCACAAGATATGCTTCTGTGTCCTTGATCGACATGTGCCAGAGAAGAATGACCAGTTTTCCAATTAGCGACCATCCTCGAAGGACCTTCTCAGGAACGAGATCATATATAAGGTATGGCATGACTTGTGCAAGACCCTTGAAATGCTTCCCGATGAGCGCACCCTTATATCTAATGATGTAGTCAGCATGAAGTGTCGGAATGTTCAGACCTTCCTGATTAATGGAGGCTAGACAAGTTTGGAACATTCTGATGAGCTGATCTTTCTTGAGGATATATGTGGTCTGTCCCCAGAAGTATTTGATGATACCAAGAAGTATGGTGTGGAGAATTTCAGTTGGAGTGCCTTTATGAATGTTGATTCTGGGCATCAAAAGGAGGGGATTGATGCGGTCGTCAAGTGATTGACCTGCAAGGAGTAGATCCAATTCACTGTTCAAGCACATCATGACCTCAGCCTCTGACAGTCTGGGCCCTCCAGCGGTTTTCTTGCGCAGCATCTTGCCAAGTACGAGAAGTCAGTCCACAATTGTGGTGGTCACACTGTCCTTGATGCCGGATCGGCTGACAGCTTTCTTCACCTTTTCCGTACCACTGGAAAGCATCAAAAGCTGGATCTGGTCTTTGATTTCGGCACAAGTGTCTTTGGGGGAATGCAACTCGCCGCACTGAGAAACTGTGATTAGTCCAAGTAACATACACAAAGTTCCGCATACCTGAAAAATATCATTGTATCCTTTATCGGATTTCTTCTCTGCGTTTGTGCCACCAACCTTGCAAGTACGGCATAGGTAATTGCACTTCAACCCACCATGGCTGCACTCCTCAGCCTGCATGGGGTTGTTGCCCATGATAATCAGGCTGTATGGAATCAGCATGACCTCTTCTTCATATTTGATGTTGAATGCCATAATGGGGTTGTTGGCCACTTTTCTGGTACATGAGTGAGTAGGGAAATGTTGACGATGCACAGCAGAAAACGTACTGGATCGAGTCTTTGACACCCTGCATTAGCTCCATGGGAGCAGCATGAGGTGAACCTGTTACGAACCTAATTGTAAATTCTTGCTCGAGCATTTGTCGCAGCAGTAACCCGTTTGACACATAGACTACATGGTGCTTGTTCCATTGTTTCATTCCCTGATACGTCATCCATGAATACTATGAGAGGTACGGTGTAGATCATTTGTCCACCTGACTTGGCCCGGAGTGGATTTGGCATAAGATCAGAGAATCTTGCCAAGAAGGCTGCAGAACTGTTAGATACATTGCACTTTTGAATGGAAGACTCAAACAAACCTGTGAAATGAATCCCAGATTCTCCAGCTTGGCACTGGAGGTCTTCGAACGTTCTAATAAATGTCAAAATTTCGACAACGATCATTTCTGGATCAACAGCATATCCCCCCTGTAACAAATGAGAGAGGTCAGTCAGTAAGTACTATCCTCGGCACCATTTGTAGCAGAAACAAACCACAGTCTTTGAAGCCTTGTGTCCTAGAGCAAGAACAGTTGGCTCCGAGGATTCCTGCATTCTCGCTTGGAAGAATTTCTTTGGTACAAAAAACTGACCCGTGGGTTGTTGGAGTAGCTCGTTGACAAAATAGATGCCATAGTCAACGTGAACGCATGGAGGTGCAAGAGTATCCGGAAGGTTGTCAAGCATCTTGATTCCATGGTGCACCTGCAACATGTGGCCTTGTCCATCCTCAGGATATTCTTGCATTGCGAATCGAGTAATGGGTTCGCAAAATCCTATGACAACCATAACCTGATAACTCAGAATAATAACTCAAATGGGGCAATTTTGCTTACCATGGCGATGGCTTTACTTAGAGCGTTGAGGTAGAACACATTACCTGACGCTGTCGTCATCTTCTCTGTTGGTGTCCCAAGGAGCTTCATAAAATGCTCTTGTGCTTTTTTCATAGCATAGATTGATGGCACCTCGGGTGCACCAAGGTCCTTTGCCCATGTCAGTACCGCCACTTTCTGTGCTTGTGAGAACCTGAGGCGGGGGAAACTGAAGAGAAGGTGGGTTAAGAATTCCTATAGTACCGTCAGTGAGAACCATGATGGTAGCCCAGTGAATGTACTGGCCTTGACTTCCAAGGGTATAATGGCTCGTCTGGGGAGATATGCGTGGCTACCTTGGACTTAGCAGGTTGTGACGCTCAACTCCTGACAGCTATCTGCCAATTAAGAGGAATGAAAGGAGATCAGAAAAGAAATATGAATCTTCGACGTCTATGACATGGTCTTCCAAATTGGGAGGGATGAGATCTAGTTTGTCAAAGTCCTTGAGTCCTAATTCATCTTCAAGTGGTGGTGGCATAGTAGGAAATATAGATTCGCCGTTTTCGATCATCTGTCGTATTTCATCAAAGTAATTGTCGACGTGTATGGTACGTTCGGCTTTGAATGCATCCCAAGCTTGGCTCAGTGGTACCCCTGGGTCTCTGCTGTTGCTATTGAATGGAGGAGGGGACGAGAGACCATCCAGCACAATCACAAATATATCCAAAGCAGGTGTCTCCACTGGCAGTGAAAACGCTGACTGATAGCACTTGAGAGTCCCGAGCTTCAATGGTGTACCTCACTCTTTCTGCTTGATTGCCTCCCAGAGATTATTCTGATGCTTCTTTGATTGAATGTGGTCTGCGACATGACAAAGACGTATAACAGGTTTCTTGTACATGCCGGCACAACCCGGGCAGACCTTGCATATGACATTTTTCGGGTCAGTGTGAACAGCGGTGAAGACTGTAGCAGAGGGAGTCAAACTTGGAGGGCAATGGCCACGACTTCCCTCACCATCTGGGTCAAGAGGGGGAGGTTTTGAAGATCTGGCCATCAGCACTTCCGGGTTGATATCGCGCAATGTTGATCGTGTCACATGACCTCAAAAGTTGTCCTCTAATATGACGCTCCAAACACAACAAAAGATGTATAGTATTTAGGACAATCCAAAGAAATCCATACGTTACATATACTATTGCCCAGTACACCAACTGCACACCAGTACGGACGATCGTTCATAGATAGGGAAAGACAAGCCAAATGTATACTAGTATGAATGAAAAACGATATGGGGCACGGCTTTACCTACTTGCAGTGCTTCGACTTCCTCGCACGTGGTTTCAGCTTGTTTCTTCACCCATCCCTTACGGAAAGTGCGTGGCGCTTGTCTGAAGGGCCAGGTTCCAGGGGCAGATCCAGCTTCCGCTTAGCATTTTGTTCCACTTTTTGCCGTAAGCATCTGAGATAACAAGACCAGGCAGTATAATACAGGGATGCTTGAATCTTCTGGAGTAAGCATGACCAATCAGCAGGGAACGTGACGGTCTCTGATGCTGCATGGAGGTGGGCAATTCTGTCATTGTCATCTTGATTTTCTTGCATTGTGTCAGCAATGCAGACAAGAAGGCGTCTAAAAGCTAGGTTGAGCATATGTGTCATGGGTTGCATTGTCATTAGAGGGACTAACAACTATGGGAAAAAAAGATCAGTATATAGATTCCAAAGTTCCAGGCCAACATGCTTACTCCCCATGCAGATAACATGTTTCCCTCACTGAAATTGAATTTGCCATCTTCTCTGCAAAGAAACACGGAGATGTTGACCAACTTGATGTTGATCCAGGTCATGCCTTCAACAACGATCGGGGTTAACTTATTATTGTGAGGCAACGTATCCGGGGTTAACTTATTATTGTGAGGCAACATATCCAGGGTAAATGCTGTGCACTGGAGTTTGGGAAGAGAAAAGAGAGGGTGATCTGATTTGGGGAGTTTCAGGCTTGATTCGCAGATAGAGATCATGAACACGGCATCAATTTCAGGGGAAATTGCCACAGCTGCCACAAGCTTGCATTCCATTCCGATCCGAGTTTGACTAAAACCGCACTCCATGATCCAGACGGGTACAGGGAACTTGAGGGGACAGTAGCTTAGTTCCAAGTCGAGTCAGAAATCTGGAGTAACAGAGTTGTTGTCACTTTCAATCGGGGAGTTGAAAAGAAACAGTGGTGTGATACGATCTAGGCGGTGGGGTACTAAGAGAGCACAGGAACACTCTGAGAGAAATACAATGGGGGCCTCATGAATGGGATGGGGGGTCATTGCGAAGATCTGGGAAAGGTCCAGGATGTAGTACAATCTGTGTGAGAAATGCTGGTCAGAGTCGTCACAGAGCAATGTAACACAAACTTACTTGAAGGATTGATGTTTTCCTCCCTCTGAGAACACTGATTCTATTAAGTCAAACTCTGCAGGTGTAACGTCTCTGAATGTCTGTGAAAGTGGTTAGATCCTGTTATGATGATACCCAGGAGCTACTCACTTGGATGTCAAAGAATGGAACTTGAAGTGCTTGGATAACAGTGTGACAATGATCTGCGTTGACAGTGGAAGCTTGTTTAATAGATGGATTGGTATTGAAAAGTATGTTGTCGCCAGCATCAATGTCAGGTGTCCACCTTGTGGTTTCATTGGGTAGTGTGGCCCTGTTGACAAGGTCTCTGATGTGAACATTGTCAAACTCCTCCTCTGATTGTACTTGGTCAAATGTTGATTGAGTACAAGTAGTCTTTGAACCAAGAGGAGAGGTTGGCGATGAGTTGTCAGATGGACTGGGGGTGGTCCTACCACAATTTGAGTGGCTGCCTAGCAGCAAGGAAAGTGTGTTGTATAACATTGGGGAAATAGCACTCGAAGTTTCACATGAGAGCCCAAGGCAGAAACATGCAGGAGCGACTTTGGATCATCATATGAGGCATGATTTCAGCCCAATCACACCCATGATGACCTGAAGTCGCACACGTGATGACTAAAAATTGCAAGCGCGAGACTCACATTCAAGTTGAAACCTCATAGCAGCTGCCACAATGTCGACCATTGTCAATGTTAAAACTTGTCTTGGACCAAACAGATTGACTACCCTCAACACTCTCGAACTGTCTGTTCGTTTTCATGGCGCTGTCTTTCATGATACCCCGCCCGAGAAAATTGTATGTCTCTCAGCATACTCTCTGACCCAGTCCTTAAATCCAGTGTGTACCTCATCCTTGGCTGTCTTGCAGATACTTACTTACTGCTAGGTCACGTTTCCCTTTCTCCCGCTCTCGTCTCTGTTTGAACCCACTGATGTGTATCAGTGGATGCAGTTGGCAAAACAAATTGAAGAATGCTTAGTAGCAGACCCCCTTCTCAAATCCAAGCACCCAGACCGCTACCATTTGATGCAAGAACTCTTCTGGATGGCGTTCATTGCTGCTTACCCCAAATTCCCTCAGGGCAAGTGGTCTTGTTGGAATTCAATGATTGCAATGGAGGGTGAGTTTATGTCACATTGGATGTTGAAGGGTGGATATAGCAGACTGTCAGATACACCTCCCCATCTGGTCATCTGGGAGCAGTTTAGGAGCATTGTTTCTGATGCAACATTGATACCTTCCACCCAGTAATCCTGTTGTATTATTGTACATGTCTGTGTATTCTGCATCAGTCTCTGATCTCTGATATGCATCAATTTCGTCGACAAACGTCTCCAGCCCTGGGCTTCATCCAGAAGCATATCTTTGAGTCCCACATTGATGAATACCAACCCCAATACCCTCGATCAATTTGTTTTATGAGCCCACTAACAAGAGTGCAAGATCTCGCTGGGTGCAGAGACAACAGCAAAGGGTGAACCAGTGAGGAGAATACTCACTTAGGTACTTCGCAGTATGAAAGACTTGTTGCTAGTAGCTATTCACTCGGTGGGAGGAGAGAAGAGCTTAGATTCTGAGTATGAAAGTACTCGGGTTTAAGTAGTGTCTAACTACTGTTTGTGTCTATTGTGATATCCTTCTAAATAGAGAAGGTGGTACGACTGTGAAATAATTGTGAGAATGAATGGTGCAATGCGCAGCAATGAGAGATAAAGGCCATTGGCTATTAGCCATGATGGCGTGATAATCGCATGATATGACACCATCTGAATAAGAATAGAAATGGTGTCATAGTTATGTCATAAAGGTCTAGAACATATGATGTCATGGATCTAGAATATATTAGTAATCATGAAGAGCGACCCAGACAAGATAAGATAATAATTATCGAATCATAAATTCTCAATACCCACCCCCAATGCCTGGTGAACATACTGCGTCACCACAGTACTATGTATCGTCAGCATCTGTTTGACAGATGTCCAGGTCTGGGCAGCTCAAATTTGTCAGCAATGTGTCTGTGGGAGGACTTGCAAACGTCTCACTGCTATCCAGGTCAACATATCATACAGACACTCATTCCTCGACCTTTTCAGAACAGAATAAAAATTAATTGCCACCTGTTAGCTCGTTATTCCCCAGAGCATTTTCTGGTATTTGGCTAGCATCTAGGGTGCAATTCCAGGCAAACGCACTCTCCTCAACATATTGTGTACACCGTGAGAACGGTTTGGAGCAGGTTGTGACGATGTCCGTAGAG
>JBBPNN010001373.1:0-10027 GCA_038090935.1 Hortiboletus campestris
CCTTCACCAACAATCATTCCCAGGTATTTGGCCTTTGGCGCACAGAACGTGCATTTCTTCAACTTGATGCCTAGCTTATGCTTGTGAAGGCGTTGGAGAACAAGATGAACTTTCTTGACATGTTCATTGTAATCCCTAGAATGAACCATCAGATCATCCATGTAAATGATGAGCCAACCTTCCGCAAGGTAGTCAGCAAAGATATGGTTCATAAATGCCTGGAATGTTGGCGGTGAGTTACACTGCCCAAAGAACATTACCGTTGGTTCAAAAAGACCACGAGGAGTGGTGAAGGCAGCCTTCCATTGATCCTCAGGGCAGATACAAATATTGTTGTAGCCCCAACAGATATCAAGCTTGGTGAAGCACCTAGAGTGCTTCAAAGTGTCAATCAAATCAGCAATACGAGGAAGGGGGTAAGCATTCTTGATCGTGTAGGAATTAAGATACCTATAGTCCTGACAAGGACGGTAGGTTCCATCTTTCTTCAGCACAAAGAAAAATGGAGAAGCCTGAGGAGACTTCGACAGCACGATCTTTCCTTCTCGTAAATTTTCTTCAACAAATCCTTTCAGTGCCTCCATCTCCTTGGAATTCAAGGAATAGTTCTTGGCTCATTTCGGAACAAAAGAATCATCGAGCTCGATGGTGTGGTCGAAGGGTCAATGGGGAGGAAGAGGGACATCTTTTGCTTTCATGAAGACATCACGAAACTCAGCAAATTCAGGTGGTAGCTCAACAACCTTTTTCTCCTGGTCAGCAGCTATAGAGGTTGAAATGGTGACCTTATTGATTTCCAAAAGAGGGAGCACTCCCATGGATATGGCTAAATCATTGACCCATTGGTCAAAGATAGCGTCCTTGGAAACATGGTTGTATTGTAGGAGGTAGTGTTGCATCTCGGCATCCTCCTTCGGCCTAGATACCCCTTTGACAAAGGGAAGAGAGACTGTTCCGGTTGACCAATTGATGGTTGGGTTGTTGTGGCATAGCCAAGGAAGTCCCAAGATGACATCCTCATTGGCCTGAATGAGGTAGAAAAGTCGTTTCTCCATGTTTTCTCTGATACGAAGGTGCACGATTGTCGTCCTTCATATTAAACCTCCCTGGTTGACGGTTCTGTCCATGTTGTGGGCCATCAGAGGTTTCGGCAATCGTTGCATATCCCATCCAAGACAATGGACGAGAGCTGTGCTAATAAAGCACCCCATAGCCCCACAGTCGATGAGGGCATGCGTTTCAGCAATTTTGTGGTTTGATCCGGACAAAGAAACAGGAATAGAGATGGACTTTGAGTTCTTTCCAGATACAAATACAGGCGCAATAGTAAAGGAGGGTAAAGACGCTGATGCTTTCCCTCCACTCAAAAATCCTGTGGTCCCTTATTAGCCCCGTCATTATAGAAAATACGAGGCTCAACAGGTTCTTCATTGTCAACTACAAGTCTAGCCACACTTTCAGTGGTTTCGACCAGTGTTCCATCTTCGTTCGCTTCCCCATAGACAATCTTGAGAGAGTTCACCACCTCTGTGTCAGAGATATTAAGCGACTGGACATACTCCTCGAGGGACAAGGGAGGAGCAGACACCGTGGTGGCCTGAATTCTTGGAGCTGAAGGAGCGGGAGGTCAAGGGGAGAATCCTCGAGTACCTCCAGAGCGAGGATGCTTGGAGGAATGACATCCAACCTTGTGGCAAATGAAGCACTTGTTGTTATGCATGTGCTCGGCACGTTGGGTAGGGAAGAGTTGGATTGTGTCAATGTCCATGGCGTTGGGGTTGCGACGAGAGGAGGAGGTATTGGAAGAGTGCTGAGTATCTCCAGAAGGAATGTAGTGAGAAGTTCCAGAGTGAAGTTTCTTCAAGTGCTGGACCACATCATAAAACTGAGCAGCTTTGTCAAGCCACTTCTTGGCCATCATGGGTTCCTTATCCACTGCAGCCATCTGGAAGGTGAGATCCACAGATACTGCCTTCTTAAGCATGTCAATCAAGACTAGCTCATCCTTTATTCCACTTCGGCCTATTTATAACTCGAAAGCCAAACGGAATCCATGAAAGTCCCCTTTGAAGGGCAGCCCTTCCATGCGTAAATCAGCCAAGGCGGCGCAAGCCTTGCCAGTCAGATCTGAGGGGAAGAAAATCTGTGCAAAGTCGTCAGAGAACTTGTCCAAGATCTTCTCTGTTGATGGTACATCGAGGTCCAGCATCTTCTTCAACCAACCCTCAGAAAAGATTGCACTGCGTCCCTTACTCATCTTGTTACCAAGAGTGAGTATCTTCATTTCTCGGTGCTGTATCGTGGAGACATCTGAAAATAAGCCTCCATTGTGAGAACCCATCATTGGGCATCCTCGTCCCAGCCAGAGAAGTTGTCTGGCAGACCAGCCTTTAGCTCAGTCCCATTGGTGTTTTGTTCATCCGCCATTTTGTAGTTGTCGTCGTCAGAAGATTCAGAAGGAGAAGGTGGTACAGGATTGCAAATGGGAGAATTTGGAGGAGGAGGAAGATGAGAGATAGCAGATGGGCAGGTCGAAGGGAGAGCTGGAGCACGAGTTAATGGAGTGTTGAAGGGGGATGGTGAAGCCGAGGGGCCAGGTATGCACCTTCCTGAACTCGTATAAGAAGGACGTGGAGTCAGTTCTTGATGAACTGGAGAGAGCTGCAGTGGAGCAGGAGCAGATCTGGTTCCAGAGGCATGCTTGGAGTCCTTGTCTTCTTCATCTTGGTATCCTTGTTGGAGGAGGTGTTCAAGCTTGATCCTGTGCATGGTGATGGGGATGGTCTTGTTCTTCTACCAATTGGTAGGGATGGAAAAGCAATTAGTTCTTTCATTATGCTAAGCGTAGAACCTAGCTTTATCGGTGAGAGTCATGTGATAAACAATAGGTAAAGTCAGAAGTACAGGAGCTTGTGGACCGCGTTACCCACTAAGCTGAAGTTGAAGAGTCTACAATGCTTGGTAGGCATAGAGACTATGAGAAGGGGTCTCGACAAGTAGTTCGCAAACTACTAGCGGATTGGGCTAGATACTACACTTGTATTGTGTAGAACTAACTAAGGAAAAGTACAAGTACACTGGGCATTTATATACGATGAGCAGACCCTGAATAAGGAGTCCTAAAGGGGAAACAGAATAGCGGAATGCTGTTCTAGAAGGGGATATGTCCATAAGGAGAATAGGGTCAAGGGGAGGAACGGAAGGAAACAGAAGCAGAACAAAAGGAAAACATACTGCAGACTGCGCAAAGGATCAGGAGTTCTGGCTGGAAAAGAAGAGCAGAAGAAGAACAGAACTCCATCTAAGGATCAAAAGAATCAGAAGGAAGATCGAAGAAATGGAGGAAATCAGAAGAAAAGTCCTCGGGTTCCCACACAGAAATCCATGAAGCAAACTTGTGCTCCTCAGCCTCGGACATCCAGGGGATTTCTATAACAAGTGAAGCGAGATGTATTCCTAAGGAGGTCTAACTTAGGGAGACATCAGGGTATCATCAGATTTAAATACTACAAGAGAAAGAGAATGACTAATCAAAAGGAAGGAAAGAGAATGTTATAGAACATTCAAGAATTTAAGTCGTGAGAGAAAGATAAGAGAGAAGCAGGATAGAAAAGCTCGTGGTTGAACACAAGGAGATAAGATGAGGATGTGGTAGAACACAAGAGAACATGATAGAATGTTTGAGTAAAACAAGGAAAAAGATTGAAAAGATTGAATCGTAACAGAAAGCCAGTTGTATCGGTAGTTGGGATCGGGTGACACAAATCTTCTCCTTTGCACCATCAGCATTATTGAGCAAGGTTGTAAAACACCAGGTAATGGGGGTAATTGGAAACCATGTCTTTGGAAGACCCATGACACAGACCTTGCTATGTGGGAATTGTTGAGAATTCTGATATTTCATATTTTAATATTCAATTCCTGATACCAGATTCTAGAGCGGTCTACATATGGCCTCATCTTTACGCTATCCATATTACTCACCATTATTAGATAAGTTCTTCTTATCTTTGGTCTAGACTATGACATCATTATGTCATAAGATGTGATACATGTTTTACTATACGTTTCACATTCTGCTACATGTTTCATCTCTGATATGTGTTTTATCCCTTTATCTCTTACACATTTCATCTCTGAAACATGTATCATGTACTTCAGTGTTTCATCACTGAACACTATAAAAGACATGGTCTTAAGCCTGTCTCAATAACAATAACAATTACTTTCGTCCTTTGCTCCATCCTTTCACTCAGATCTTCTGAAGATAACTATCCACTATCCTTTTTCTCTGAAGACGTCTCTATATGTGTTCTACACTTGAGACATTCTTTGTTACCAACCATCAACCTATCAGTGCATATCTCCCACTGATATCATTACCCTTTTTGCCCCTGTGTAATCGGGTTATTCCAATAGGTTATGAGCCCTGCTTAAAGAGCAGTTTGTTATCTTGCTAGCACTGATGCCTGCTATCTTTTTGCAATATGGTTCATGGTTGGTTGACGGATTTGCAATGACCTTATCTATGGTTGCCACTGCGTTTAACTACACACTTACTCAACCTATCATTGAGGAGGATGGACTCTTAGAGCCAGTTCAGGGAAACAATCCCAGCCAGAAACCTGTGTGAAAAACCCCAAAAAGAACCCCACTGACTGATGACATGAGCAACTGCATCCTGTTACGCTAAGCGTAGAACCTAGCTTTATCGGTGAGAGTCACGTGATGAACGATGGGTAAAGTCGGAAGGTTTGAGCTTGTGGACCTCATTTCCCACTAAGCTAATCAACGAGTCTACAACGCTTGGTAGGCGTAGAGACTATGAGAAGGGTCTCGACAAGTAACTCACAAGTTACCAGTGGATTGGGCTAGATACTACACTTGTATTGTGTAGAACTAACTGGGGAAAAGTACTAGTATACTGGGCGTTTATATATGTATGAGCAGACCCTGAATAAGGAGTCCTAAAGGGGAAACGGAACAGCGGAATGCCGTTCTAGAAGGGGATACGTCCATAAAGGAAACTGGATCAAGGGGAGGAACAAAAAGGAACGGAATGGAACAAAAGAAAGACATACTGTGGACTGCATAAAGGATCAGGAGTTCCGGTTGGAAAAGAAGAGCAGAAGGTGAACGGAACTCCATCTAAGTGTCAAGAGAATCAGAAGGCAAATCGAAGAGTCAGAGGAAATCGGAATTGGGGTCGTCGGGAAAAGAAGAAGAAATCCACAAGGCGAACTTGTGTTCCTCGGCCTCGGACATCCAGGGGATTTCTGTAACATTACCCCCATTGTATGTCTGAGACACCATCTCAGAATCCAACACTTTCATCGTTGCTGTCAGTCTCATCGGGGTCTCTGCCATTGACTCTGGAGAGGTACACCGGACAGGCGGCTTGAATATGTCCAGGAGAGTATTGCCTACAGTGGAGACACTGATAGGTGGGGCAGAAGGGACAGAGGTGGTTGGGACTTCCACAGACGAAGCAGCGGACAGCTGCGCAATTGTGATGTCGAGGGAGCGCAACTCCTCGGACAGATGTGGCGGCAAGTCGTGCATTGGTTGCTCGGAATACGGGGGCGAGCAAGTCAGCAAGCTGAGAGAAGTCAAGGTCTGGGGGAGGTGTGGATTGGCGTCGGTGAAGTGGGGAGGGAACAGGAATGGGTTCTGGTGTTGCAGGGGGTTGGCTTTCTTCCGAGGTCGCTGCAGTAGCAGCTCTGGAGTCAGGGTTTGGAGTAGAGTCAATGGAAGACGACTCGAGGGTGGAGGAATCCAAGACTTCGGGAGAAGGGGGCATAGCGATGTGGAGGAGCCGGGCTTGTTGCTCCTCGGTGCAGAGTCCAGCAGCGGCAGAGAAGATTCGCTGCATGACCTCCTCTGGAATGAAGCGGAAGAAGTGGGAGAAGTTGGTATGGGAAAGGATGTTGAGGACCTCATACTGCTGAGTGATGAGTTGCTCATTCCAGTGAAGGGTGTCAGCGGGCGAAAGGTTGGTGGCTGTTGCCAAATGGAGTCTACCACTGGAGTAGTTGTGGTAGAGGCGAATGAGACCTTTGCAGATGATCAACCAACTGTTCCTGAACTCCACACTTTGTTCGATAGGGAGGAGCGCCGACGGGTCTTCGAGGATTGACGTGAAGATAACATGTTTCTCCTGGAGAGGAAAATAAGGGAGGGAAGAAAGGGGATAGACGACTGTCGAGGATGGGGTGGAAGATACTATGGTGGAAGGAGAAGACATAAGGAAAAATCAACGAAACTAAAGAAACAAACAAAATTCCTGGGCGCTTAAATACCCAGGACGAGTCCAAATCGGGGAGACGGGATAATTCGGATGGAACGGAGATGGAAAGAAGCACGGAAGGAGCGGAGTTTCATGACTTCTTCGGAACTAGATGGGATCAGGTGAAGTTGGGACTGCAGACTGCGGACTGCGGACACAGCACGGGGGAGATAGGGTGACTGTCGAGAAGGTTAAAAAGGTGAGTGATGAAGCGTGTGAGGACTTCAGCGAAATCTTCATGTATCAATTCCTCCTTATAACCATTTCTTTTATCACTTTGTGCTTGGTGTCGGTGACCGTGCTGGTCATCCTTGTCCTGATGCGGGGAATCCTGGATCTCCAGGAGAGGGTGTTGGAGCATCGGGTGCCCATAGTGGTGTGTGGGCGGTTTAGTAAGCCAACGTGCTAACATCGAGGGAACATGCTAACTTTGCCGAATAGTGAGGAAATCCTTTGAGGTAATGGCGTATAACCCTCATTGGATACATGAAGGGAAGAAGGGATGGGAGGATCCAACTCGACTGGAGGCGCAGAAAGTATTCTGTCTTTCGAACAATCAAACCATGGAGTGGGGGGACAGGATTACAGGAGGATGGGGTGGTGGTGGAGGAGGATGGGGTGGAGCTGGAGGTGACGATGGAGATGTCAAGGATTAGGGGGAAGTCACCTTAGGAAAATCCTTGGGACGAGATAGCTTATATGCTCGCAGCATGTACTTTGCGTGTGAGAGATGCGATTCCAGTTCCCAAGTATCCTCAGCGCAAGAGTAACCCTTCCAAGAGACAAGAAACTGGTGGCATCCAGGAGATCCTCGGTGAGAACAGATGGTCTCAATTTCGTACTCCTCTTCTCCTTCGATAACTTTGGAAGGAGGATTGAAGTAATTTGGTCCATGTTCATCCATCTCGGTAAAGGTCGAAAGGAGGGAGGCATGGAAGACGTTGTGAAGTTTCTTCCAAGTTGGAGGAAGGCGAAGTTTGTAGGCATAGGGGGAAATGATGGCATCGATCTCAAATGGTCCTTCGCGGCGAGGGGCGAGCTTGTGAGAGGGGAAGTTGAACTTGAGATTTCGAGAGTTGAGCCAGACCTTATCGCCTACTTTCCATGGGGTAAACTTCGTTCCAATGCGCTCTTTGACGGTCTGAGCGGCTTTGGCATGAGCAGCAGTTGCCTCCTTTCATGTGGCATCAAGAATTTCTAACCACTTTTTCAAGGCAGGAAGAAAGGTGGTTCCAATTGGCAGGTAGGCACGGGGTTTGTATCCGTGCATGAAAGAGAATGGCGTGACATTGGTAACGGAGTGGACAGCTGAGTTATGCGAAAACTCAGCCATTGGGAGAAGGTCGGCCCACTTCAAGGTGTTCCCTTGGCAAAAGATACGGAGGTAGGTTTCGAGTTCTTGGTTAACTCATTCAGACTCTCCATCAGTCTGAGGATGATAGGCGGTGGAGAGGGCAACGTCGAAGGATAAGAGCCGGGCAAGCTCTCGAGCAAAGGCAGAAGCAAATTGGGGTCCCCAATCACAGATGATTTTGTCATGGAGACTGAAATGACAGAACACATGTTTGAAAAAGAGGGAGGCTATCCCTGCCGCATCAATAGATTTGTTACAAGGGATGAAAATTACCCCCTTTGTAAGTCCATGGTCGACCACGACCAGCACAGAATCAAAACCAGAGGATAGGGGGAGGTCGGTAATCATATTGCAGGAAATCTGCTGGAATGGCTGACTCACGGAGGAGGAGATTGGACAAATACCAGGGGCCACTGGATGAGTGTTGACCTTGTTCGCTTGACAAATAGCGCAACCGGCAACAAAGCAGCGAACAAAGGTGGTCAGACCAGGCCACCAATAGTCACGTTGCACAAGGTGAATAGTGCGGAAATACCCTCCATGACCCCCAGCAGGCGAATCATGGAGGGACCGGACAAGGTCCTGCCAGGCGGGCTTGGGGATGTAAAGATGGCCCTTGAAGTACAAGGCACCATCCAGGAAAGTCCAATCCTTCAGGGAGGCTCAGGGAAAGAGTGAATTGCCTTCAGTCAAGGCCTTCACAGCATCGGTGACAAGGGGATCCTCGGTGGTATGGCGAGCAATCTTGCTAGCCAAGGCAACGTCCAATTTCCCGATGATAATGTCCGAAACGTCTGTTGGAATGTCCAGAAGGGCAGGGAGAGGTTTCGAAACATCCAGAAGGAGAGTGACAGCCATGTTGTTGGCGGATGTATTGATGACATCCCAACGAGATAACGCATCTGCGGGACCCATGGCAGAGCCAGGTTGCTTATCCCAACGGAGGTTGAAGTCCTGCAAGAACATCAACCAGCAAGCCTGTTGGTGAGAGAGGTTTTGAGGAGACTTGAAGTACGTCAAGTTCCTGTGGTCCGTAATCACCGTAACCGGATGATTAGTGCCAGTGAGGTATTGTCGCCATTCCTCAAGGGCTTGTATGATGGCGAGGAGTTCGCAGTCATAGATATCGTAATTTCGCTCAGCTGGAGCGAAAGTCTTCAAGTAGTAGGCGCAGGGGTGGAGATCCCCGTTACCATCCTTCTGCATCAAGATGGCTCCTGATGCGCAGAGAGAAGCATCCATCATAACAGAGAATGGATGATCGGTATCAGGGTACCGCAGTACTGGCCGATTGAGGAACGCCTTCTTGAGTTTCTGAAAAGAAGTTTCATGATCTGGCAACCATTGCCACGCAGTGTTCTTCTTCATCAAAGAAAGAAGCGGCTGTACAATGTTAGAGAAATTGGGGATGAACTTCCTGTAGAAATTGCAGAAGCCCATGAACGAGCGTACTGCACCAATGGATCGTGGAGCGATCCATTCCTCTATAGCGGTCAGTTTCATGGGATCCATAGAAACTTGACCTTCCCCGACAATCATGCCAAGGTACTCTGCCTTCGGTGCACAGAACGTGCATTTTTCCAGCTTGACACCCAGCTTATGTTCACAAAGGCGTTGAAGAACAAGACGAACTTGTTTGACATGTTCGTCGTAATCCTTAGAATGAACCATCAGATCATCCATGTAAATGATGAGCCAACCTTCTGCAAGGTAGTCGGCAAAGATAGTTCATGAAAGCCTGGAATGTAGGTGGTGAGTTACACTGCCCAAAGAACATTACCGTTGGCTCAAAGAGACCAAGAGGGGTGGTGAAGGCAGCCTTCCATTGATCCTCAGGGTGGATGCGAATGTTGTTGTAGCCCCAGCAGATATCAAGTTTGGTGAAGTACCTAGAGTGCTTCAAGGTGTCGATCAAATCAGCAATACGAGGAAGATGGTAAGCATTTTTAATCGTGTGGGAATTAAGATACCTATAGTCCTGGAAAGGATGGTAGGTTCCATCCTTCTTCGGCACAAAGAAGAATGGAGAAGCCTGGGGAGACTTCAACAACACGATCTTTCCTTCTCGTAGATTTTCTTCAACAAATTCTTTCAACGCCTCCATCTCCTTAGGGTTCAAGGAGTAGTTCTTGGCTTGCTTAGGCACGAATGAGTCATCAAGTTTGATGGTGTGGTTGAAGGGTCGATGAGGGGGAAGAGGGACATCTTTTGCTTTCGTGAAGACATCACGAAACTTGGCGAATTCTGGCGGGAGTTCGATGACCTTCTTTTCTTGGTCGGTGGCGATAGAGGTCGAGACGGTAACCTTGTTGATTTCCAAGGGAGGGAGCACTCCCATGGATACGGTTAAATCATTGACCCATTGGTCGAAGATAGCGTCCTTGGAG
>JBBPNN010001374.1:0-10018 GCA_038090935.1 Hortiboletus campestris
CTAATGTTACGCAATTTTCCTTGATGCATGGGTACGAACCCCGTGCTTATCCCCCGATTGGAACCACCTTTCTTCCTGCCCTGGAAAGGCGGTTATAAATTCTCGATGCTGCACGAAAGGAGGCAACTGCCGCTCATGCCAAAGCCGCTCAGACCGTCAAGGAGTGCATTGGAACAAAGTTTACTCCCTGGAAAGTAGGCGATAAGGTCTGGCTCGACTCTCAGAATCTCAGGTTCAACTTCCCCTCTTGCAAACTTGCTTTCCACCGCAAAGGACCATTCAAGATTGATGCAGTCATTTCCCCTTACACCTATAAACTTTGCCTTCCTCCGACTTGGAAGAAACTTCACAATGTCTTCCACACTTCCCTCCTTTTGACCTTTACTGAGAAGGATGAACATGGACCGAATTACTTCAACCCTCCTTCCAAAGTCATCGAAGAAGAAGAGGAGTACGAAATTGAGACCATTTGTTCTCACCGAGGATCTCCTGGACGCCGCCAGTTTCTTGTCTCTTGGAAGGGTTACTCTCACGCAGAAGATACTTGGGGACCTGAGTCACATCTCTCGCATGCAAAGTTCATGCTGCGAGCATACAAATTATCTCGACCAAAGGATTTTGCTATGGTGACTTCTCCCTAGTTCTCATTGTCCCCGTCATCGCCTCCAGCTCTGCCCCATCCTCCTCCGCCGCTGCCCCAACCTCCAGTTACCCCATCACCCCACTCCATGGTTTGATTATTCGAGAGACTGAAAATCTTCTGTGCCTCCAGTCGAGTTGGATCCTCCCATCCCTTCTTCCCTTCGTGAATCCAATGAGGGTTATATGCCATCACCTCAAAGGATTTCCTCACTATCCGACAGAGTCAGCGTGTTCTCTCGATGTTAGCACGTTGGCTCACTGAATCACCCACACACCACAATGGGCACCCGACGCTCCGACACCCTCTCCTGGAGATCCAGGATTCCCTGCATCAAAACAAGGATGACCAGCATGGTCACCAAAACCAGACACAAGGTGATGAAAGAGATCGTTACGAGAAGGAATTGATACATGGGATTTCGCTGAGATCCTCACAAGCTTCATCACTCACCTTTTAACCTTCTCTCTAGTCACCCTATCTCCCCCGTGCTGTGTCCGCAGTCTGCAGTCCGCAGTCCGCTGTCCTGACTTCACCTGATCCCGTTTTGATCCGCAGAAGCCACGGAGCTCCACTCCTTCTGTGCTTCTTTCCATTTCCGCTCCATCCGACTCTTTCCAATTCTCCCAATTTGGATTCCTCCTGGGTACTTAAACACCCAGGAATTTCGTTTGTTTCTTCAGTTTTGATTTATTTCTCTTATGTCTTCTCTCCCTACCGTAGAACGTTCCACTTCTCCTTTGACCCCCATTATCCCTCTTTCTTCCCTCGCTCAGTTTCCTGTCCGAGAACGTCATGTCATCTTCACGTCCATCCTCAAAGATCCGGCAGCGCTCCTCCCTATCAAACAAAGTGAGGACTTCAGGAACAGTCGGGCGCTTCTCGCAGAAGGTCTCATTCACCTCTACCACAACTACTCCTGTGGTAGACTCCATCTGGCAATGACCGCCAATATTTCGCCTGCCGACTCCCTTCAGTGGAACCAGCGACCCATTGCCCAGTGGTATGAGGTTCTCCAGCTCCTCTCGAATCTTCACTGCTGCTGCTGGACTCTGTACAGAGGAGCAAAGGGCTTGCCTTGTCCCAGTCATCTTGCCCCCTTCTCCCGAAACCTCCAACTCTCCCGCAGACTCTGTTCCGAATTCTGACTCTGGAGCTGCTACTGCAGCGACCTCGGAAGAGAGCCAACCCCCTGCAATGCCGGATCCCATCCCCGTGCCATCCCCACTTCACCGACACCAACCCACACCTGCCTCTGACCTCGACTTCTCTCGGCTGGCCGTCACGCTCGAACCCTTATTCCAAGCAACAAACGCTCGACTTGCTGCCACAACTGTCCGAGGAATTGCACTCCCTCGACGTCGCAATCGCGCAGCTGTCTGCTGCTTCGTATGTGGCAACCCCAGCCACCTCCGTCCCAACTGCCCCACCTACCAGTGCCCTTACTGTAGGACCTATGCTCCTGGACATATTCAATCCGCTTGTCCGGTCTACCTCTCCAGAGCCAATGGCAGGAACCTTGACAAAACCGACAGCAACGATGGAAGTGTTGGATTCTGAGATGGTGTCTCAGACATACAATGGGGGTAATGTTACAGAAATCCCCTGGATGTCCGAGGCTGAGGAACACAAGTTTGCCTCATGGATTACTGCGTGGGAACCCAAGGACTCCGATTCCGATTTCCTCCATTTCTTTGATCTTCCTTCTGATTCTTTTGATCCTTAGACGGAGTTCCATTCTTCTTCTGCTCTTCTCTTCCAGCCGGATGTTACGCTAAGCGTAGAACCTAGCTTTATCTGGAGGAGTCACGTGACGAACGATGGAGAAAGTCGGAAGGTTTGTCTGCCCTAGGTCCAGTGTTACCCTAGCGGCGCAATGGAGTCGAAGAGTCTACTGTGCTTGGTAGGCGAAGAGACTATGAGAAGGGTCTCAACAAGTAGACTCGCGAGTCCACAAGCAGATTGGGCTAGATACTACACTTGTATTGTGTAGAACTAACTGGGGAAAAATACTAGTACACTGGGCGTTTATATATGTATGAGCAGACCCTGAATAAGAAGTCCAAAGGGGAAATGGAACAGCGGAACGCCGTTCTAGAAGGGGATATGTCCATAAAGGAAACTGGGTCAAGGGGAGGAACGGAACGGAACAAAAGGAAGACATACTGCAGACTGTGCAAAGGATCAGGAGTCCCGGTTGGAATAGAAGATTGGAAGGTGAACGGGACTCCGTTCTATGAGTCAAAAGAATCAGAAGGCAAATGGAAGAAATGGAAGAAATTGGAATCGGGGTTGTCGGGAAAAGCAGAAGAAACCCATGAGGCGAACTCGTGTTCCTCGGTCTCAGACATCCAGGGGATTTCTGTAATACCGGAACTCCTGATCCTTTGCGCTGTCCGCAGTATGTCTTCCTTTTGTTCTGTTCCATTCCTCCCCTCGACCCTATTTCCTTTACGGATGTATCCCCTTCTAGAACGGCATTCCACTGTTCCATTTCCCCTTTTGGATCCCTTATTCAGGGTCTGCTCATTGATATATAAATGCCCAATGTACTTGTACTTTTCCCTAGTTAGTTCTACGCAATACAAGTGTAGTATCTAGCCCAATCCGCTGGTAGCTTGTGAGTTACTTGTCAAGACCCTTCTCATAGTCTCTATGCCTATCAAGCGTTGAAGACTCTTCGATTAGCTCTGTGGGTAATGCGGTCCACAAGCTCAAACCTTCCAACTTTACCCATCGTTCGTCATGTGACTCTTGCCAATCAAGCTAGGTTCTATGCTTAGCGTAACAACAAGTCCCGGGGAGAAGATGTTTTGGTCCTGCCAGAAATCTTCATGCTGCTCAATTGGTAAGAGTGCTGATGGGTCTTTGAGGACCAACGCGAAGACAACATGACGTTCTCGTAAGGGAAGGTGGTCGATGTTGGCAAGGGGAATCAATGAAGCTGTGGGGGTGACAGAAGAAGGGGCAGACATTGGCAATAGCGAAAAGGCAGTGGACTTCAGTCCTTATATAACCAAAGGAAGGACCACATTGGGGAAGGTGGAACAAATGTGTAGGGCGGAAGTGGAAAGAAGCACGGAATAAGTCTGGTTCTATGATTCCATTGGGTCAAAGCAGAATTGGATCAAATCGGAACTGCAGAGCATCGCATGGCAGAGATAGCAAGGGAAGGAAGAGAGATAAAGAGGTGAGTGATGAAATGTGAAGGAGTAGAGCACTCCCAATGTTTGACATCCTCATTCTCAGCATAACCTTCACAACGCTTTGCATCACCTTGCTGGTGGTGTTGCAAGAACATCAACCAGCGAGCCTGGTGGCGAGAAAGATTCTGAGGAGACTTGAAGACGTCAAGTTCCTATGGTCTGTGATCACCATGACTGGGTGATGGGTGCCCATGAGGTATTGTCGCCATTCCTCAAGGGCTCGTATGACGACGAGGAGTTTGCAGTCATAGATATCATAATTTCACTTAGCCAGAGCAAAAGTCTTTGAGTAGTAGGCACAGGGATGTAAATTGCTGTTGCCATCTTTTTGCATCAGGACGGCACCTGAGGCACAGAGGGAAGCATCCATCATTACATAGAATGAATGGTTGGTGTTGGGGTATTGCAATATTGGCTGACGGAGGAACACGTCCTTGAGTTTCTGAAAGGAAGCCTCATGATCTGGTAACCATTGCCAGGCGGCATTCTTCTTCATCAAAGAAAGAAGTGGTTGGATGATGTTGGAGAAATCCGGAATGAACTTCCTATAGAAATTGCAGAAGCCCATGAATGAGCATACTATACTGACAGAGCGGGAATGAGTCCACTCCTTGATCACATGAAGTTTCATGGGGTCCATGGAAACTTCGCCTTCTCCTATGATCATTCCGAGGTACTTGGCTTTGGGTGCACAGAACGTGCACTTCTTGAGTTTGATGCCTAGTTTATGTTCTCTGAGGTGTTGGAGAACGAGACAAACACAAGTGATATGTTCATCGTAATCCTTGGAATGAACCATTAAGTCATCCATATAGATGATGAGCCATCCTTCCACAAGGTAGTCGGCAAAGATATGGTTCATGAATGCTTGAATGTCGGAGGAGAGTTGCACTGTCCAAAGAACATTACGGTGGGTTCGAAAAGACCAAGAGGGGTGGTGAAGGTGGCCTTTCATTGATCCTCGGGGTGAATGCAGATATTATTGTAGCCCCAATGGATGTCAAGTTTGGTGAAGTACCGCGAGTGCTTCAAGGTGTCGATGAAATCGGCTATGTGAGGAAGGGGATAGGCATTCTTGATTGTGTGGGAGTTGAGATACCAATAGTCCTGACAAGGATGATAGGTTCCATCTTTCTTCGGCACAAAGAAAAATGGAGAAGCCTGGGGAGACTTTGATGGCATGATCTTTCCTTCTCACAGGTTTTCTTTGACAAATCCTTTCAACGCTTCCATTTCCTTGGGATTCAAGGAATAATTCTTGGCTCATTTTGGAACAAACGAGTCGTCGAGTTCGATGGTGTGGTTGAATGGTAGGTGAGGAGGGAGAGGGACATCTTTAGCTTTCATGAAGACATCATGAAATTCTGCAAACTCTGGCGGGAGTTCAACAGTCTTGTTTTCTTGCTCCAAGGTGATTGAGGTGGAGACAGTGGTTCGGTTGATTTCTAGGGGAGGCAGCACTCCCATAGACATGGCTAGATCATTGACCAGTTGGTCGAAGATAGCATCCTTGGAGACAGAGTTATATCATAGAAGGTATCATTGCGTTTTGGCATCCTCCTTTGGTCGCAAGATTCCCTTGATAAGCAGTAAGGAGACCGTTCCAGCTGACCAATTGATGGTCGGATTGTTATGGCAAAGCCAATAAAGTCCAAGGATGATGTCCTCTTTGCACATAACCAGGTAGAAAAGTCGTTTTTCTACGTTTTCCCCTATATGAAGGTATACGGTCGTAATTCTTCGTATAAGACCTCCTTGGTTGATGGTTCCATCCATGTTGTGGGCCATCAGAGGCTTTGGTAATTGTTCTGTTGCCCATCCGAGCCGATGGACAAGGGCTGAGTTGATAAAACAACCTGTAGCTCCACAGTCAATGAGAGCTTCCATTTCAGCAATTTTGCAGTTTGATCCGGAAAGAGAAACAGGAATTGAGATCGATTGTGCATTCTTTCCAGATACAAATACAGGCACTATCATAAAGGAGGGCAAAGACACTGATGCTTTCCCTCTGTTCAAAAATCCTGTGGTCCCTTGTTAGCCCCTGTATTGTAAACGATTGTGGGCTTAGCAAGTTCTTCTTCCACATCTAGTCGAGCCATATCTTCCATGGCATCGACCGGTGTTCCATCTTCAAGAAGTTCCCCATAGACAATTTTGAGGGAGTTCACTGCCTCTGCATGGAAGAGATTGAGCTTTCTGGCATATTCCTTGAGAGGGGACAGAGGAACAGAGACTGTAGCAGCTCGAATTCTCGAGAATTACCACCACCTGAATGAGGGTGTCTGGTGGTGCAGCATCTGACCTTGTGGCATGTGAAACACTTGTTGTTTCGCAAGTGCTCGGCGCATTGGGCAGGGTTGAGTTGGATGGCGTCGATGTCCATGGCATTGGGGTTGCAGCAGGAGGAGGTATTGGAAGAGTGCTGATTACCTCCAGAAGGAATGTAGTGGGAAGATCCAGAGCGCAAGAGCTTCAAGCGCTGGACCATGTTGTAAAACTGAGCAGCTTTATCAAGCCACTTCTTAGCTGTGGGAGGCTTGTCCTCAACAGCTGTCATCCTGAAGGCCAGGTCGGCGGACACTGCCTTCTTCAACAGGTCTTTCAAGATGTGCTGATCTGAGATACCACTCCTTCTGGCTTTGAGTTCAAAAGCAGAGCAGAATCCGTGGAAGTCACCCTTGAAGGGTAGCCCTTCCATGCGTATATCAGACAAGGCTGCGCGAGCCTTGCTGGTCCAATCTGAGGGGAAGAAAAGTCACGTGAGGTCATTGCCGAATTTCTCCATCGTTTTTTCCATAAATCATCCAGCATCTTCTTCAGCCATCCCTCAGAGAATATTGTGCCTCGTCCTTTACTCATCTTGTTGCAAAGAGTGAGTATCTTCGTCATTGAGGACGCATACTGTGGTGACATTTGGAAAAATGCCTCCATTGCAAGGATCCATCATTGGGCATCCTCGTTCCAGCCAGAGAAGTCTTCTGGCAGACCAGCCTTGAGCTCGGTCCTATTGGCATGATGTTCGTCATCAGCCATATCGTTGTTGTTGTTGTCGGAGTGATGAGACTGTGAAGATTCAGAGTCATTATCGGCAAGCAGAGAATGCAGAAGTTGTGGGGCAGGGGGAGAGGTCGGTTCTGAAGGATCACGGGTAGGGGGAGGTGGTGGCAGTTGTTGGACAGAGGGTGGGCGAGTTGGCAGGAGAGCAGGAGCATGAGCTAGTGGAGAGTTGAAGGGAGACAGCGAATGTGAGGTGCCAGGTACACGCCTGCTTGAGCACAGATAATGAGAACGCAAATCTGGTTCTGGATGAACAGGCGAGAGTTCTGGTGGAGCAGGAGTTGATCGGGGTTGAGAGGGCTGTCCTTCTTCTTCTTTGTCTCTAGCGGTGTTGTGGAGAAGGTGTTCAAGGTTGATCCTTCGCGTGGTGGAGGTGGTCTTGTCCTTCTACCGAATGGTAGGGACAGTAAAGCAGTTAGTTCTTTTGTTACGCTAAGCATAGAACCTAGCTTATCAGCGAGAGTCTTGTGACGAACAATGAGTAACAAAGGTTGTTAGAGGGCCACGTCCTCTAAGCAGATGGTCGAGAGTCTATAACGCTTGGTAGGCGTAGAGACTATGGCACGGGTCTCACTTAGTAGATCACAATCTACTAGACAGGTTTGGCTAGAAACTACACTTGTTATGTGTAGAACTAACTGGGGAAACTACAAGTACAGTGGGCATTTATATACTGTGAGCGGACCCTGAATAAGGGAACCTAAAGGGGAAACAGAACAGCAGAGTGCCATTCTAGAAGGGGATATGTCCATAAGGAGAACGGAATGAAACAGAACAGGAACTGTGGACTGTGGACTGCGGTGCGCAGTTCGGGAAGAATTGGAAAGACAAAAGAAGACATACGAAAGGAGAAGGAGGAGTTCTGGTAGGAAAGAAGCATGGAAAGAACAGAACTCCATCAAACTAAAAGGAATTAGGAGAAATGGGGAAGAAGGAATCAAAGTCGAAGTCCTCGGGTTCCCAAGCAGTGACCCACAAATTGAACTCGTGTTCCTCAGCCTCCAACAACCAGGGAATTTCTGTAACAATTTCCCTGTCGTTCAAATAATGCAATATCGGGTTTTCTTTTAGAGTCTAGCCTGTAGCCCCTTGAGGGTATGGTTGATGAGTTGCCATTCCACTTTCTGGTGAAGATCAGTAAGCTATCACATACTCAAGTCAAAAATTGAACAGAGACTCACAGACAATTAAGCCCACACACCACTTTCCCGGACTGAAGCACAGTGTTAAAGAAATGTGCCAGAGGATTTTCGCGCTTGGCAGATGCATTGGCACAAAGGTCAGGGCACTTTGATCTGGGTAGCCAGGGCTTCATGGGCCCCATTAAATTGTTTAATAGCCTAACCCTAATTTGAGACATTTTTGATCCAGAAGGTGGCTGTGGTCCCGCATCTGCAGGATGACCATACATTCCCTTATCCTCAAGAAATCCCAGCACTTGCAACATTGTGAAAGGGCCCCCCACTTTTTCTAGGGCACCATGCTTTTGGAGTATGTGTTCATCTGGAAAAAGAAACTTCAACAACTGCAAGCTCTTCTCCTTGCTCAACTCCCAGTGCATATGTTCTGTGTCACATTTGAGTAAACTATCCATGGTACTGCATAGTCTGTCACTTCTAGCCCTAAAGTCCAGGGCTACATGACTTGGGAGCTGAAAAATCTTCAGTGCATGCTTTTTTCAGATCTCTAAGAGAAGAAAAACTCACACGTAGGTCATTGTAGGGTGTAGCATGTGCTAGTCAGAGTGGCTGTCAAACAAAACAAACTCAGACTTCTCCTCAGAAAAGTTAATTATCTTGCCTGTGGTGTAGATGCTGCCTGCTTGCTGGTCATGATTTGGGAGAAGCTGAAGAAGCATGAAACACAGCTGCACTTTCACCTACTTGATGGACATGATTGCACACATTGATAAATGCCCAATTCTCCTATCGATTCTCCTCATAGATACAATTGTAAGTATAACTAAGTTAATTCAGAAGAGAGAGCGTAATAGAATTCTTTCAACCAATATTTGTTCAGCCAAAATTCAGTACTCAATTCATAGCTACTCCTTTTGATCAAGCGAGGATGTGTTACGCTAAGCATAGAACCTAGCTTTATCTGGAGGAGTCACGTGACGAATGACGGAGAAAGTCGGAAGATTGTCTGCCCAAGGTCCTATGTTACCCTTGCGGTGCAAGGTGGAATCAAAGAGTCTACTGTGCTTTGTAGGCGAAGAGACTATGAGAAGGGTCTCGACAAGTAGACTTGTGAGTCCACAAGTGGATTGGGCTAGATACTACACTTGTATTGCGTAGAACTAACTGAGGAATAATACAAGTATACTGGGCGTTTATATACGTATGAGTGGACCCTGAATAAGGAGTTCGAAAGGGGAAATGGAACAGCAGAACGCCGTTCTAGAAGGGAATACGTCCATAAAGGAAACAGGGTCAAGGGGAGGAACGGAACGGAACAAAGGAAGACATACTGCGCAAAGGATCAGGAGTTCCAGTTGGAATAGAAGATCAGAAGGTGAACAGGACTCCGTCTATGTGTCAAAAGAATCAGGAGGCAAATTGAAGAAACAGAGGAAATCGGAATCGGGGTCGTCAGGAAAAGCAGAAGAAACTCACGAGGCGAACTCGTGTTCCTCGGCCTCGGACATCCAGGGGATTTCTGTAACAGGATGTGCTTTGTGACCAAAGTGAGGAATAAGGTGAGTGGGGGAACAACAAGGGTAATGGGAATGATTTTGCCCACACACTGTCCATTTGACTTGACAGCACACTTCAAAACATGCATCATTGTTATGGTGCTCATATTTGTTGGACTGCCTTGAGGAACAATGTGGAAGTGCTAGACGTAAATGAGAAACTGGTTGGAAGACAGGATCTGGAAAATGATCCTCAGCTGGGCGACAGAATGACCTGTGAGACTGTTTTTTGGCCAATCACTGTCATTCCGGGGGCTGATAATTGCCAAGTTGTACTGACCATGCAGGTTTGTGTCAGTCAAGGGTATTGCATGCAGCATTTGAGGGGAATCCAACGTCTTGTTGTGGTACGTCTTTTGTTGAACTCTTACCTTGTGTCAAATTTGAAGCCCCTAATCAGCAACAGACGACATGTCGCAT
>JBBPNN010001375.1:0-10015 GCA_038090935.1 Hortiboletus campestris
TAAATGAGTAAGACGATTAAATCATCACCAATGATCTTGAAATATGTTCCTGGGTCAGACTTGCATCTGAGGAATCCCATCTCCAGGAGAGAACGGTGAAGCTGCTTGTTCCATTGAAGGGCAGCTTGCTTTAAACCATATATCGCTTTCCTCAAGTGACAAACCTTGTTCTCCTGACCCTTTACTATGAAACCTTCAGGTTGATCCAAGTAAATTTCTTCATCCAGCTCGCCAAAAAGAAAGGCAGTCTTAACATCTAGGGCTTTGAGTTCCCAATCATGAAGCATGGCTAGTGCAATAAGAAGTCGGAAGATTTCAAACCTTGCAACTGGAGAGAAGGTTTCTTCATATTCTATTTCAAAGACTTGCGTAAATCCTTTTGTGATGAATCTAGTTTTCTTGCAACCATCAGATTTTACAGCAAATATGCATCTCCCTTTGACAGGTTTACAACCCTTAGGTAGGTCTACCAACGTCCAAACCTTGTGATCAGAGAGGGACTTAATCTCCTCCTGCATTGCAATCATCCATAAGTTCTGTTCCTGTGTAGAGAGCTTTAGAACGTCTCTAAACTGTTTAGGAATGGAACCTGATTCAACAGCCATGTTAAAGAGCTGTCTCTAACGAGAGTGCAAAATCTCGCTGGGTGCAGAGACAACAGTGAAGGGTGAACCAGTGAGGAGAATATTTACTTAGGTACTTCACAGTATGAAAGACTTGTTGCTAGTAGCTATTCACTCAGTGGAAGGAGAGAAGAGCTTAGATTCTAAGTACGAAAATACTTGGGTTTATATAGTATACAACTATTGTTTGTACATATTGTGATATCCTTCTAAATAGAGAAGGTGGTACAATTGTGAAATAATCGTGAGAATGAATGGTGCAATCTGCAGTAGTGAGAGATAAAGGCCATTGGTCAAGAGCCATGATGGTGTGATAATTATGTGATATGACACCATCTGGATAAGAATAGAAATGGTGTCATAGTTATATCATAAAGGTCTAGAACTTGTGACGTCATGGATCTAGAATATATTAGTAATCATGAAAAGCAACCCAGACAAGATAAGATAATTATTATTGAATTTTAGATTCTCAATACTCCACCTTGGTATTCATGATGAAGATGGATTGCGGGAAAGTGTAAGACATTTCCTGTTGTCCTCAAAGTGTTGCCAAGTTAGATTCTTCGTAAAGATATCTGCAACTTGTTCATTTGTGGGAATATAATAGGGTTTGATTTTCCCATCAGTGACACATTCATGGATATAATGTTCTGGAATTTCAATGTGTTTTGAACGACCTTCCTGAGCAGGGTTAGAGGCAAGAAACATGGCACCTTGGTTATCACATAGAAGTGGAATTGTCTTGAGATTAAATCTCAATTCTGAAAGAAGAATTCAGATCCAGGGCAATTGTTTTGCAGCTTCTGTCATGCCAACATATTCTGCTTTGGTGGAAGACAAAGTAACCTTCCGTTGACAATGGGATAGCCAAGAGACTATACCATTTGCGAGGAACATCGCATACCCAGAAGTAGATCTTTGAGTTTTGCGATCTCCAGCCCAATCTATATCAGAGTAAGCTAGGATTCCAGATTGACTAGCTCCATCATATGTCAAGCAGAGATCCTTGATTCCAAGGAGATAGCGGATTATATAAAGTGCTTTCTGCAAATGTTCTTCTGAAGGATTGAGAACTGTGACATCTTGATAACAGAATATGCAAGGTCTGGACAAGTTCCAAGGCTAATATATAACAGTGATCCAATGACCAACTGATATCATGAACGAAGGTGATGAGTCAAAGGAGTTATATATGGTCCGGGATTGTAACCGGATGGAAAAGGTGTGTGAGCAATCTTGGCAAGATCAAGCTTGAATCGCTTGATGACTTTCTCAGTGTAAGCAATTTGATCTAGCTTGAGAGTACGTTTTGTGCGATCACGGGTGATGTGCATGCCAAGAAATTATGTTGCAGCACCAAGATCTCTACTTTTCCATTTTGCCATAAACTGTTTCTTCTCCATCATGAGGTAGGAGCGATTGGAACTGATGAATAGAGCATCATCAACATAGATGACAAGAATAATGATGTCTTGACTGTTAAATGAACATAAACACCAGGATCTCCATGTGTTCTAATAAAATCCATATTGAGAAGCAATTGGTGGAGAGCCTTGTTTCATTGTAGGGCAGCTTGTTTCAAACCATAAATTGCCTTGAGCAAATGACAAACTTTATTCTCCATGCCAGATTTGGCAAATCCTTCAGGTTGCTCCATATAAATTTCTTCGTCAAGATCGCCAAACAGAAAAGCTGTTTTGACGTCAAGCACTTCAATTTCCCAATCTTTTAGTGCAGTGATGGAAAGAAGGAGTCGAACTATTTCAAATCTTGCAACCGTAGAAAAGATTTCTTCAAAATCTATTCCATAGATTTGGGTAAAACCCTTTGCAACAAAGCGGGCCTTAGTGCGGCCATCACTTTTGACAACATATACCCATCTCCCTTTGACAGGTTTACGTCCAGGTGGAAGATCAACCAATTCCCATACTTTGCATTCATGGAGGGATTTAATTTCATCCTCCATTGCAGTTCTCCATTTAGCCTGTTCTGATTTCGGTAGTTTCAGAACATCCTTGTAGTGTGAAGGAGCACCAATAACAGGTGCAGCAGTGGCTATAATGCAGTTAAAGTACTTTGCACTATACATAGCTCCAAGATCATCATCTTCGTTGGTAGGCAATCGAGAAGGTTCTGCATGTATCTCACGTTCAACCTCCACCGGAGGTCTATCTCCATATAGGTTATCAGGGATAATTCATGGATTACGAACATGATTTCCTCTGCATAACTGTGGTGATTGTGAATGGTAGGCAGGTGGTGGAACAGTGGGTGATGGAGAGTGAGATGGCTGTTGATCATTTCGCAGAGGGAATTGTTGATTGGGATGTGGATCTTCCATAGGTGGAAAAAGATATTGATGTGTGACCGGAATATTTTCAGCTGAGTTAGGGTCAGGTTGATCCCTATGGTCACTATCCTGGTCTGTGATGTTGTCTGGAATAGATACGTTGGCAGGTTTGTCATCAGTCTTTCTGGAACAGTGTGGAAAGATGAGTTTGTTGAATGTGGCTGTGGATGAAACCACAACGGTTCTGCGCTTAGGTGATCAAAATTGATAACCTTTAGTGCCTCTTTCATATCTAATGAATGTAGCTTCCTTGGATTTTGCCAAAAGCTTATTGGCACGATCTTCCTTTGGAATGAAGACGTAAGCTTGGCAACCAAATACCTTAAAATAAGACACATCTGGGATATCTCCATTCCATTTGGAAATTGGAGTAGACCATTCAAGACGACACATTGGCTGTCTGTTATAGATGTGTAGAGCAGTCTCTACAGCATCCTGCCAGAATGATGGAGGTAGACAAGCATGTTGGCACATAGCCTCAGCTTTTTCAAGAATTGTGTGGTTGAAACGTTCAGCACAACCATTTTGCTGAGGGGTTTGAGGCACAGAAGTTTGATGTTCAATGCCTCTGGACAATAAGAACGTCCGAAGAGAATGATTAATGTATTCCCTCCCACGGTCTGAATGCACAGAGCAGAGACGAAAGCCAGTTTGGTTCTCTGCCCAGGCAATCAAATTCTGAAGTGCCTGCATAGTGTCAGCCTTAGATTTAAGAAAATGAAGGGTTGTGAAACCCGAAGCATCGTCAATAAAGGTAAGTATCCATCTCTTGTGAGAACACGACAAGGTAGGCATTTCACAAAGATCAGTGTGAATTAAATCAAGAACCAGAGAAGCTCTCTTGGTGGACTCAGAGAAAGTCCACTGATGAGCTTTCCCAAGGGCACAGCCCCTGCAAATGTTGGGTTTATCCAGAGGAGATACATAAGACAGGAACACCTTTAAGTGAAGTATGGGCATGACGGAGCGCATTCTTGGACGGATGTCCAAGTTGATAATGCCACAAATCATAGGACTTGTCATCCTGCAAGGAGTTAACCGATCCATTGGGAGTGATCTGAGTAGACCGAAACCAGTGAAGCGGAGTAGCCAGTAATAAAGCAGTGGCCTGTATTACCAACCTTCCTTGAGAGTTCCAGATCTTGGTCTGATCTGTTATTTCACACTTAAAACCCTGATGGATAAGTGTGGTAACAGATAATAATCTATGAGCTGCATTGGGAGCATACCAAACTCCAGTCAATATGAAAGAAGCAGCTTCCAAAACATCCTGTTTGAGAACAATGGTCCCTGGACCATGCATGCACATAACTGCAGCATTGGCAGTGCCAGCATATCGTTCTCCATTAGACAGATTCGAGAAGTCATCTAGATAAGGCGTTATGTGATCAGAACAACCCGAATCAACAAGCCAATGATCTAGATGAAAATCTGATTCTCGATCTTTCGCGCCTAGGGCTAATGCCCTTGAATAAGCAGAATCATAGTAATATTCGCCATCTGGTACATTTGAATAGTCACTATACGTATCCTCCTCTTCCTGTTTAAGAATACTACAGTCTATGCCATGTTTTCAGGAACCATCATGGTTATGTCTATTATCACCATGGAAATGAGAAGGAAGCGACTTAGGCTTCTTGGATGTAGCTCCTCTCTTAGAGCGATGAGGGAGAGGAGCTGGTACGAAAGGGCTGTCCGGAATCACCGGACACAGCCATGGAAATGCCCATACCCATATCTTCTTGATCATAATCCCATCTAGCATTAGAGGGTTCACCTTCAAAGAAGAGCGGTTGACCGTAGTCAGGGTCAATGTCCATCTCATTTACCACCTCAACTGCATTGGCAAATCCTTCAACCTCATTTGCACGTGCCTTACCTTTCCCCTTATAGTTGACCTTCTTCTTAAAAGGCCCCTTAGCACCCTGCAAAGCAGGAGTCCTTATGGACAGCTTATAGGGCTTCCTCCCACGTTGGGTCTTGTTGCCACGTGGGTGATGGGATGCTTGTTGTCCAGGACGACCATAAACTTCCCAGCAATTCTCTGAAAGGTGGGATTTCCCACAGTGGGTACACATGGGATGGGTAGGAGCACGTTGAATCATATTAGTACAATTGGCTTCTGGTTGTTCCTCTACCTGAAGGCGATGAACCAGAGAGCATTTGTTTGAATGAGTAGTCGAACAAAGTTATGATTCCAAAAGGATCTTTGGAATGAGATTGTTGGGAGTAAAGGTAGCAGGAGTGACAGTTTGGACAATAGTTGAAACCAGGGAATGGTACAAGGATGGAAGGGCATTCAGCATAATCATGCCTCAAAGGTTGTCGGGAAGGGCAAGACCAGCAGTAGTCATCTCGTAGAAATTACTGGTCAGCTGATTAAGCTGACTTGGGATGTCTGCTGCATCATGACGGTTGGTCTCATTTGGACCAATGATCCAAGTATGAAGAACCTTAGCAAAGGCTTTGTACTGCCCTGTGATTCCAATGGGAGAATAAAGCGTAGCCAAATAATCCCATAAGTCCTTTGCAAGAGACGAATGAGTTACGTTACCGACTGGTACGTAGGCGTCTTTCATGAGATGCTGTATGTCAGCATGTATGAAAATACTGATCACGGATTGAGCCTGGCAATCGTATGAGATCCAAGTGGTCTGAGTTGCTGCATCTACTTGAGCAGCATAGGTTGAAGTTCCATCAACCACAGTCCACCAAGTGGCCATAGTGAGGAGGTTGTGGACTTGACAAGACCAAGTAGCATAATTGCTACTGCCAAGAAGCATGGCAGTGCAGGCTTGAATGGTGGAGTTGATGTTAAAAGAAGACATCTTTGCTTATAATATGAAGATATTGGCGATGAAAGTCTGTATAAAGGATATTTCATCAGTAATGACTAAAGAAAGTGGAGGAGGTAAAGCGGAAGGAATGGGAATCTGTGCATGTGTTCCATCATTCTCATCATCATTCAGATCTGTGAGTGGAGATACATAGTGCCACTAGGACTTCTCTTTCTTCATCTCTGATTATATCCATGGATAGAAGTGAAGTTGGAATGCTGATCCATGTGACAATTGGTCAAGACCTGAAATATTCAGGTTCGAGTTCCTCAAAGCTTTGGAAATTGAGGTTCAGGAAGAAGTGGGGATTTTCGATCGATGAAAATTGTCCAGTTCTATCACGAAATCCAAACTTAGGACGATTGTGAGACGAGTATATGGGATTGGTAACTTTGTTACTATATACAGTGAGATGAAGGAAAGATTGAGTCCAAAAAGCAAGCTCAGTAGGGACGTTCAGAACATATCCTGGCTTGATGGCGCTTGCATAGCGACCTCCTAGGTGATAGGAAGTGGCCACATCTTCAGTGGTGAGATTAATAAATCTCGGCTGCATGATAGGCAAAACTCCAGATGCCGCTTGTCCTTCTTCTTCATGACCTACATTTCTAATATGGCTAGGTCAGGCTCTGAAGGTATTACCAAGCTCATATCCATTATCGAGTGCTAAAATGTGATAGTCAATCTCGATGCATTTGAGTGTATCAAACCACAGGTTCTTCCTCTTCCAAATGCGTCTCCATCTTGCATCTATGAGAGAATTCCACAGCTGCTGATGAGGAATATCTGAGTTAACGCCAGCAAACTTGGTGAAGGCAGGAAGCCGTGTGAAGGCATGCTTAGTGTAGACATGCCTATGCAGCTTGTGATCCCAGATCACATCGCCTTCTCCTTCATCAAACATCTCAGGTTTATCGAAGTAAACCTGGACTAGAGCAGGGTCGAGTCGTTTGTTGGGCTTCTGGGCCCGAATAAGATGACACATCTGCATGTCAAAGACATGGAGAGTGCAGCGAATGATCTCGAAACCTTGGTGGTGCACAGGCACACAAGGCATCTGGTGGTATTTCTCTACTGGGAAGGCAATTCCCAGGCCTTCATAGAACGAAGCAAGTGGTTTGTTCCAATATCCGAGTCCTTCTAAGTTGTAGCGTGTATGATTCGATGTGAATACCCAGTCATCCTCAGCGATGTCAACTCCCCTATACTTAACTGGAACTCAAATCACAGATGTGAGTTGGCTAGTGATCTCCATCGAGGAGATGTGGAGGCGTTCATCAATAGTGACGAGAGGAACTTCAGGACGAGCCATGAGAGCTAGAACATTCCTGATCTCCAGATGTTGACCAGGCTCTTCTTTGGAGTCTATATACAGGGTCTCTCAGTACTGGTGTCAAACTGGGAGTGGGAGTCGAGGAGGGAATACGATGATCTCCTTGAGAAATGGGTCCCACATGACTGGGTTGAGCTGCGTGTCCTCCATAGTAAGTAGTGGAGGTGAAGGGATTGTTGGAATGGACTGTGTAGTCGCCGATGTGGGTCTCGTAGGTACCTCTGGGATCAAACCAGGACTCCCAGACTGGGGGTACACGAGGTTCGGTGACATTGACGGTGTTCTCTCGTCTATCACGTGTTGGTTGCCCCTCAGAATGAATTGAACTGGGCGAAGTGCTCGTGGAGTGATGAGACGAAAAGGAGGATTGGAGAGGTTGGAAGTTGACATTTAAGTTGTGAGGAAGTGGGATAGAGATATCAGCAGGAGGTGAAGAAGGGGGACTTAGATGATACCCGGTAGAACGCATGAAAATAGGAAGCATGGGAGATGCCAGAGTATCAATGTAGGAGTTAGGGTGAGATGCCGGAGGTACGGAGGAATGATATGTAGGATCTGAAATATAATTCGGAAGACGAGTATAGGTCTCTCCAGGTGGAATTGGATAGAGATCAGGATGACGACGATTAGAACAGTTAGGGTGACGACAGTTGTCACCACACAGATAGATGCAGGCGAGTCGATCAAAATCTTGATGACAATGCCAAGTGCACTGATGATCTGGGATACAATATCGGATTGGATTGGAATTCAAGACACTTGCCTCATATGAAGTAAGAGCAGGATAACGATGTTGTCATGACCTGCATAAACAAGGTTGTTGTGTCAGTACCTCTGTACAATCTCGTAAAAAATAACAAGTCGAGAGGAAAATAACCTCGGCCAAAATGTATAGGCCATGGATCCTTTCATTCCGTTGGTAAATACCCATGAAGGATAATACCATGTTCATGATATTGGTCACTACATAGAGTAGACTGAGCCATGCTGTGTTGTACGATGTGAGGTGGATTAAGGACATCAAACGACGAGCCTTTGCCTAGGCGGGGCTCATAACCTAATGAGAGTGCAAGATCTCGCTGGGTGCAGAGACAACAGTGAAGGGTGAATCAGTGAGGAGAATACTCACTTAGGTACTTCGCAGTATGGAAGACTGTTGCTGATAGCTATTCACTCGGTGGGAGGAGAGAAGAGCTTAGATTCTGAGTATGAAAGTACTTGGGTTTAAGTAGTGTCTAACTACTGTTTGTACATATTGTGACATCCTTCTAAATAGAGAAGGTGGTACAATTGTGAAATAATCGTGTGAACAAATGGTGCAATCTGCAGTAATGAGAGATAAAGGTCATTGGCTATTAGCCATGATGGTGTGATAATTGCATGATATAACATCATCTGGATAATAATAGAAATGATGTCATAGTTATGTCATAAGGGTGTAGAACTTGTTATGTCATGGATCTAGAATGTATTAGTAATCATGAAGAGCGACCCAGACAAGATAAGATAATTAATATCGAATCATAGATTCTCAATACTCCACCTCACTATTCATGATTAAGATGGATAGCGGGAAAGGGTAAGACATTTCCTGTTGTCCTCAAAGTGTTGCCAAGTTAGCTTCTTTGTAAAGATATCTGCAACTTGTTCGTTCGTGGGAATATAATAAAGTTTAATTTTCCCATCAGTGACACATTCAAGGATATAATGTTCCGGAATTTCAATGTGTTTCGAACGACCTTCCTGAGTGGGGTCAGAAGCAAGAAACATGGCACCTTGGTTATTACATAGAAGCGGAATTGTCTTGAGATTAAATCTCAATTCCGAAAGAAGGATTTGGATCCAGGACAATTGTTTTGCAGCTTCTGTCATGCCAACGTATTCTGCTTCGGTGGAAGACAACATAACCTTCTGTTGACGACAGGATAGCCAAGAGACTATACCATCTGTGAGGAACATAGCATAGCCAGATGTAGATCTCCGAGTTTCATGATCTCCAGCCCAATCTGTATCAGAGTAAGCTAGGATTCCAGATCGACTAGTGCCATTGTATGTCAGGCAGAGAGATCCTTGGTTCCAAGGAGATAGTGTATTATGTAAAGCACTTTCTGCAAGTGTTCTTCCGAAGGATTCGAAGAGAACTGTGACATCTTGATAACAGAGTATGCAAGGTCTGGATGAGTTCCAAGCATAATGTATAACAGTGATCTGATGACCGACTGATATTGTGAATGGAGGTGAGGAGTCGAAGGAGTTGTATATGGTCTGGGATTGTAACCGGAAGGAAGAGGTGTGCGAGCAACCTTGGCAAGATCAAGTTTGAAACGCTTGATCACCTTTTCAACATAGGCAATTTGATCTAGCTTAAGAGTATGTTTTGTGCGATCATGGGTGATGCGCATGCCAAGATATTCCATTGCTGCGTCAAGATCTCTGCTTTCCCATTTTGCCATAAACTGTTTCTTCTTCATCATGAGATAGGAGTGATTGGAACCGATGAATAGAGCATCATCAACATATATGACGAGAATGATAATGTCTTGACTGTTAAAATGAACATAAACACCAGGATCTCCATGTGTTCTAACGAAACCCATTTCAAGAAGCGATTTGTGGAGAGCCTTGTTCCATTGTAGGGTGGCTTGTTTCAAACCATAAATTGCCCTTAGCAAGCGACAAACTTTATTCTCCATGCTGGGTTTGGCGAATCCTTCTGGTTGCTCCATATAAATTTCCTCATTGAGATCGCCAAACAGAAAAGCTGTTTTGACATCTAGCGCTTCAATTTTCCAATCTTCTAGCACTGCAATAGAGAGGAGGTGTTGAACTGTTTCAAATCTTGCAACCAGATAGAAGGTTTCTTTGAAAT